>JAQIXX010005764.1:0-13386 GCA_034700605.1 Willowsia nigromaculata
GAAAGCTTGAGAATAAAATCCGCGTTTGGTTTCAAAAAATGTCATCCATGACCTCCGCCTCACCTCCACAATCTTCAAGTTGATATATATTTCACAATTTCTTTAAGATGCACACTGCCTTTAAAACGCCTGGAAAGTTTCCTGAAGTGCAAGGTGTTCTGTGTGAGCGGTGCAAAATTTTACAATAATTCTTACAAAAACTAAGCAGAAAAACGCTGCCACCGTAATATTTTTCATCCAAGTGTCAACTGAAATATTTATTAGTTGTATTTTAAGATCGTAAATTTTTATACCTTACGGCAACTTATATGATGCCTTAATAATTGCAGCGTTAGTGTAAAGTATTGTTTAAATCATGAAACAGCCAAACCACGCATGTACCTGAAATAATATGAAAGAGATTACGGGAAATTTATATTTCAGAGTCAAATTTTCAGTCTACGTGTTAACAAATTTGAATTATGTTCTTACAAAACTACTTTACCTCTTCAGTTGGTTCTACGTAGGACTAAAACTGACTGAAAAAGATTACAAAAACACGTATTTTTACATAATTACTGATAAAAAGTTTGTTTGTGAGTAACTGGCTTATCATCATCAAGAAGTATACAAACCGGTACGAGTAAATGTTGTTTTGAGGAGCACAAACCGTAGATTGGTTGACATTCAGTTTAGTTGAAGGACCACACATATAACATAAATACTCAAATATGTATAAATACTTAAATATCTCCACTGCGTAAGTGTAATTACTTTTTAGGCAGTAAAACTCAATTTTTGATAAAGACTCGGCGAAAGTGGCAATGAACTGTGGACGAACAGCAGAAAAATAAATTTAAACATGCAATTAGTAAAGGTAGCGTAAGTCCTAGCAGCTCCAAATAGTGCGTAGTTTGCAGCAAATTCTACTTGAGTAGCATGTTTACAAAACTGTATATATATATATTCGTTTATTTCCAAATTGATATGACCATCGGCCTTTACAATTATTATAATTATTTTGAATCATATTTTATAAATTTTGTCTTCTTACATAATATTTAGTATATTTGAGCCAATTTTACAATCATCTAATTTTAATTACTTCAGCTAAATACTTATATAATTTCATTAACTTATCTTTATTCAAATCGTTCAAAAACTCACAATATTTTTCAGCATCAAATTCTTTAAACTCTGGTATGCACGATTCTCTTATACTTTCATACTTGGGACATTCAAAGATAACATGACACAGAGTTTCATTTTTATTTTCTCTGCAGTTAGTACACAACGGGGTTTTAGTAGAGTACATTATATTTTCTAAAGCATTTAATCTTATCGTTTTACCATCAATAAAGAACTGTGCTATATTCAACCTTATCTGTACACCAAGAACAGTGAGCGACCAAGGCATTTTTTCATCCATAAATTTCTCTCTCCTTACATGAGTTCGTAAATACCCATATTCAGGATACTTATCACTACTCTGCATTTTCTTAATATCATCAGCCATAATACAACTAGCAACGTTAGTTACACTCCTTCTTACCATCTTGTTTAATAATATGCTTCCCAATCTCTCCTTCTCAACATCGTTGCCCTCTATTATGCTATTCTCTTTATATTTACTCAGAAGAGATCGAGAAGCATTATACCAGTTATATTTCATACCTTCTTCTTTGCAAGAATGTCTAGGAGCATCGTAACATTTTCTGACTAGGCAAGAGCTGTCCATACAAATAATCTTTTTCCAATATTTTAGTAAATTATTCACTACTTGTGTTATTACATTTCTACATTGCACTTCCATTCTAACTAACCATTTTGGACAGAGACGGGAGAGGTGAAATAATCTTTTAATAAAATTTGTTTGAAATGTCTCCAGTCTATCAAGAATATGTATACCCCATATATGACTGCAGTACATAAGTACTGAGTTAACCAAAGACGACTGTAAATGCATCCTACTTGTACTTGTTCTAATATTTGCTTTATAGAAATATTCAAATAGTTTATTTTCAGCTAGCTTTGCCTTACTAATGAAAAAATCTCCAACTTTGGAGTAGCTCATATTACTATAGAATGGTACACCTAAGTATATATATTTATCTACAGTCTCTATTACCGTGTCTCCCCAATACAATTTTGGTTTTCTTGTTATCCTCCCTCTAACCTTGAATGGTATTATCTTTGTCTTGCCTAGATTTACTTTCAATCCATTTTCTTTGAAAAATGTCTCTAAAATGTTAATCTTTTTCTGCAAATCTATAGCATTGTAGGCTAATACAATTATATCATCAGCATATAAAAGTGCATGTATATCAGCGGTGCCAACTTTAATGGGAGAACATTTACTTTTCCCTAGTTTATCTACAATATCTTCTATAAATAATGTAAATAGCTTTGGAGATAATGTCTCTCCTTGTAAAATTCCTATTGACAGGGAAAACCAGTTGCTCTCACCAGCAGGAGTTCTAATTTTTGCCTTTACATTTTTATATATTCGTTGGACTATGCATATAAATTTGGAACTAATACCAGTTTTACTCAACTTTTTCCACAACATGTCATGACTTATAGTATCAAAGGCAGAGGATAAATCAAAAAACAATGCAAATACCTTTGAGTTCTTTTTTCTTAATGAGTACTGCAGTGCTGCATTTAGAACAAATACATGATCCTGACAACCGTAGCCAGGCTTGTATGCAGCTTGGTAATCAGATACAGCTTTTCTTATCTCACACCATTTATTAAGCCTATTACTTAGAAGTGTAGTAAAAAGTTTAAGTGTGGTGTTAGCTAAAGATATTGGTCTATAATTGCTAGGATTTCTTGCATCGCTCTTCTTGTAGATTGGACACATTATAATTTCTGAGATATCATCATGCACATCACATTCTCTCCACGTACGATTAATACTATCAAGTAATATAAGTCTGTGTTTTGTCCCTAAACTTTTCCATAACTCATTTGGTATGCAGTCTGGCCCAGCCGCTTTTCCAGTAGATAGTTGTTTGATTGCTTGATTTAATTCTTCAAAGTTGAATTCTTTGTCTAGCATATCGTCCGAGTGGTAAGATGGCATGAATGGAGTATTAACACTTTTGTCTTCAAAGCACTTTGAAAAATGGTCTCTAAATTCTTTCGGCTGAACATAGATACTATAACATATGGATTGTCCTCTAGGGCGAAAGTATGATAATGCTTTAAAGAACTCCGAAGACCGTCTACAATTTGACAGCTTATCATACAAGTCCATTAGATAATCTGTTCTAGCTTTTGCGTATGTTCGTTTGTAAATTTGTTTCCTTAACACATATGTAGATTTCCAATATTCAAATTGGGTCGTGCTTCGTGTAGAGCGTAACTTTCTTAAGGAAAATCTACATTCCTTCTTTGCTTGGAGACATTCCTTGTTGAACCAAATAGGTGATGATGGTTTCTGAATTGAAGACAAGGTTCTTGTACACATCATCCCAGCCCGTGTAGAGGAAGCTACGACGTACTTGGAGAAGTCATGCAATGAGATGGGTTCAAGGTTATGATCTGCTAGTCTCTCATTTAGTGTCTCGTTGAAGACTGATAGTTTTTCACATTCAAACTTTAATCTAGGCACATGCATTTTTGATATATGACGAGGACCATGCATTCCAATTTGAAGTGTAACAGGGAAATGACAAGATTGATCAGCAGGATGAATTTTAAAATCAGTTGCACATGGAAATTCTTGAGAAATTAAACACAGATCAATTACACTTGCACCATTTTTATTAATGAAAGTAAAATCACCGTTTAGATCAGATTTTGATGCACCATTCAATACTTTTAGATTAAGATCTTCAATTATGTCTATTAACTGCTTTCCACGATGATTTATTACCTTGTCTTGTGATTTGCGTTCATATTGTTTCCCTGATATACAGTTAGCAGAGTTATAATCGCCAATTCTAGCATTATAATCACCCATCATTACAATCACCTTACTGCTATATTTTTTAACTGGTTGCACTATTGAGGCAACATCGTCATTTGGTCTCACATACGCAAAGGAAAAAATGATTGCACCATAACAGGAGTTCATTTTTAATGTGCAATGTGTTTGTGTCAAATCAATCACTTCCACATTATTTAATGTCTTCTTGATGCCCAGTATGTATCCTGATGAATTTCTTCCTTTTGCCCCCACTGGTTTGATGCCATAGTGCTCCACAATTGTGTACAAGTTACTCAATAATGGATGATTAAACGATTTTGAATGCCAAGTCTCACACAAAAACAGAATATCTGGATTAATAGTATTAATTTTATCGTAGAAAATTTTGGTTTTACGAACTATTCCTTCAATGTTCCAAAATAGAATTTTATATACAAAGTTTCCAGATTGTAAAGACCGATCGCACCTTCAAGCACTGATAACAGGACCTTGAACTTCAGACACCACATACTCATCATTTACTACAAATTTGACCGATTTTTGACCATCTGTGATTGTCAGACTGTCACCATAAAACTTTCCGGTCACTCCAGGATGAGTCTTTTTCACAAATTGCAGCTTCTGGTTAAGTGCAGCGCGCTTTTTCCTGCTATCTAGATCCAGATCATCTTTGATAAAGATCTTGTGTTCCTGTAGTTTTGATCGTCTACCCATGATGAACTTTTTGTCACTCATGCGCAAAAATTTTATCAGTATAGGTCTGTTTTTGGTTCCCGATTTTCCTATTCTGTACACATCATCAAAGTCAATGGAGCTTAGTTCCAGTTTTTCAGCCAAGTCTTTGACTATATTAGTCAACTTTTCATGATCTTCAGTGGCGTCTTCGTCATAGCCAAAGACAATTACATTCTTTTGCCTTGACTGCTTCCATAACACATTCACCTTTTTTTCTATTCTTCCTACTCGCTTTTCAAAAGGATCAATTTTTTCAATAATTCTCTTCTCGCTAGCCTTTATAGCCTCCAGTATGGTTTCAGTATCTGGACCCATCTTTTCAGTGTCACAAATATTAAATGTATCGTCAGAGACAGATTTTGACTTTTTTGAGGATGGCTTGCTTGGAGAAGGCGATGATGACGAGCTGGTGCTGCGTCTCTCTCTTTTTTCTCGAGATGAAAAAATATGGCTCATGCTATGTAGAGTGAGGACTCAGAGAGCATCAAGCATCTTGCTCCTCACTCTTCGGAAGCTGAACGAAGACTTACAAAACTGTAATGAAAAATGTATGTAAACTTAAGCTTATTTATTTACTTATTTATTAAGTATTTTCCATTTATGGTAAATTGATCATCCTTAGGTACTTTACGACTCAATATTCTCATACATATAACTCGATTTAATCCACTAATCGAATTTTATTTAATCAGTTTGGCGATAAGATTTTGAACTTAACATGAAGAAATAAGGACTGTAAATGAAAACATATACATTTTACTGCATCTCGTGCAAACCGAATACAAAATATTTTGATTCTCTCTAAGTAATCACACACTACTAATCAGCTTATGAGATCTAAAGCTTTCGTCTTGCTTCTTGTTAAGCACATGTTGGATTCATGACCTCCAAATAAATGACATTTTACTCTAGCTCCATTTTAGGCAAGTTTAGAATTGATTTCCCATTACAAGTTGTGTTGTTCATGTACCGGCTTTAAAGCCATTTCAACATCACTTCGTTATACACCACTGCATAACTCATGATTTCCAGTCGTTCACACACGCAGGATACACGCTGATTTTCCTTTCAAATAAACTTGGTGGCGTAAGGACAGAAAATTTCAAACTAAATACTTTTTGCATATTTTTCAATATACTTTCATACAATTTATCTATCCATCCATATATCAAACTTAAGACTTAATGATAACCATATTAACTTAGCAATTGAAAAGAGAACAGACAGGCTTACAAAAAAAGAAGTATTGCTTGATGACCGTCTAAACCAATGCCCAAATGAATGACAAAAGAGTTACTGTAAAACTGATTGTGAGTTTGTTGATTGGATACCAGCATAGATGTTGTGCATTTTTCTCCAAAAAGAAGTGACTCACAGCCAATGAATGAATATTCTATAAAATTTGCTTTCTGCTGCTGCTTGCACCTCATGCCTCTTTGCTCTTTTGATGCATGTGTACCGGCCGAGTTTTCCTGTTTTTTAAAGCCCGCGTCAAAGGTGTAAGAGAGAAATGAAAATCTCTCTATGTTCTAAGGTATCGGAAGTCCTTTCGCATCAGTATGGCAGTGACCGTGACATCATTTCATATTGTAAGAAAAAATTTGATTAATATGGCCGTACGACGACAGAAGCTGCCTGTTTCGTAGCAGTTGGAAGGATATATAAAGTATTTTTATGTCTGTTTGTAAGTTACTCCAAAAAGTTGTCTTGCAAATGTACGAATTATCTGCTAATATATTACCCTCGATCAAAATTTTGTTGCATAACTTTAGCATTTCGATCAATCTGAAATATCTTGATGAATGTGATAATGTTAAATTACTAAAGTGAAAATGTGAGTAATGATGCCTGAAATATTTTAGCACCACCAAAAACAAGCTTGGCATGTGTTTGTTATGGGATGAAATCAAACATTAAATACTATCCTTATACGAACAAATAATAGAGCAAATTTATTACATCAGCATGCAAAGTGTTTAAGTACAGGTTTGAAAAATATTTTTCAAAATTAAAGTTGATTTATTATTTTATGTTCGAAATTTTAATGCATATTTTACAAGTAACTATTCGAGCTTAGTTGTAAATCCAAATTCCGGTATGATCCAGAAATTAAGTAGTTCATAAAGCGTATTTTTGGCCTCTTCTCTTTTTGATTGTTACGTTGATTTTTAAACAAATATCCTATAGAAGCAACAAATTGAAATTCTCCTTTTGAATCCTTTATTTTTATGGTCCCATATATTATCTATTTATAACATTTTTGGTAGCTGTTGCAAATAATTTTTTGTGTTGTTGCAGAAATACTATATGTTTGCTTTAAATTTGAAACAACTCTCATACATCATATTAGAAATGAATTTTCTAAATTTTTAATTGTAGATTCAAAAATAATTGCTGAAATAAATTCTCAAATACAGATTTATGAATAAAAACTTAGATAATCTCTCAAACAAGTAAATCACAAAGCTAGTGAAATACAAAGTGCATAGATGTAATAAACTCCCTTTAAATTTCTGTTTCTGAGATATTGATTGTCCTGTTGTGCAGAAACCATTTTATTTCCAACCGTACTCTTCACACCCTTCATACTTTCTTTTTTGGCATCTCGACGCACTATCTCTTGACTTATTTTTTGCCATTTTTCTGTCAATCCCATTGTCATAAAATTATTGATCGACCTGTCAAATAAATTGGCTATTGCGGAATATTTTGGAAATGCAAACGTTTGAATGACAAAATTTACTGTATCTGTGCTTTGAAACAACATATTCTTTTCATGTACATTTCGATCGTCAAATTCCTTATTGTATACATGATCCACAACTTGTCTCCACATAATGCATACCTCATATGTATTAAGCATACTTCGTTGGATGCATTTCAACGCATCTGGCTCCTCCACTAGCCTTCTGGAAATTAACTTCAGCATTGGATTTGTCGTCGTCTTAAACAATGAGTGCTCAGCTCCACCAACAGTTTGCAACGTTACGGTATATTGACTTTTAGGAGAATTCGCAATATCTGTAAATGTTTTTAAAGGCTCTTGTAAAATCGGGTACCTTAACAACACCACCAATTTTGCCTTGTAGCATGTTGATATCAGCAAGCAAAACCAGAGCCAAATTGCAGAAATGGTTTGAATTTTGGTACAGTTTGCCATCCAATAAGGCTTCTTCGGTTGTTCTATCATTGAAGCATATAGGTAACCCCAGGTTTGAAATGCAACTGATGTTCCTGGATGCTTGAGTAGAATCCAGAAACAAAAATAAAAGAGAAGAACGGAACTGAAGGTAAAGTACCAAACCTCACTATCTAAAGGTTTGTATACGGATGTCCATGAGAAATCCGGATGGGCTTGCCCAGTAGTGAAGGTTATCCAAACATGTGTAAGTGGAGCGGAGTAGGCGATTACACGATTTCGGTAATAATTTCTTGCTATGGATATTCCCATATCGGCATTGTTTTCTATAAGATCTCCAACTATGCCTTCCCACCGACCAGTTTTTTGATTCTTGATACCAAACCCAGAGGAGGGCTAAATCCTCACCGAAAAATTATACTTACTAGTTAAGGCTTCAAGAGCAAATTTGTAAACGCCGTTGTAAATGTAGAAAGTTGAATCATTGCGTTTGTGAATGTGTGCGTATCCGGGGGCTTCAGCACAACTTACACGAAGTGTTATTCCTTCAAGATTTGAAGTTTGGCTTGTTTTTATGTTGTAAATGTTATTGTCAAGATCATAGCAATGGAATTTCGAAAATATAGTATAGAATGTTAAAATCAATTGAAAAGTGTACCCGCACATTATGAATGATTCTCTTTAAGGATATGTAAATTTTTGGTGTTGTGGGTTGTCCAAGTTGTAGCTACTTTCTTGGGTAAACTTCACTCAACTTCAGTGCGAGGGAGAAATAATAACTATGATATAAATTCTGTCATTATAAGATATGTTCGTTCGTTTCATTTAAATGTGAATGACAAATACTAACAAGGAAACCGCGTAATGTGTCCACACTTGGCATGGTAAAAGCACTTTATTAGAAATATTCTTCGATATATTTACTTTTTGTGAATGGGTCTTTCATTTAAAACTTTGAGCATTTAAGTATGCTGACTTGCAGAATCTATCAGTTTAAATTGTGGCATATCCAATTACAATTCTGATCAAAAACGCTGAAAGTGACGTAAGACAGTGTTTTTGTCACGTTTTTATCCAAGAAAGTTGATAGGTCAATTTTCCAGAAATTTGAGAGGTATGGAACCCTCCGGAGACCAATAAAATCCCATGTTAATTCCCATTTTAAAAAATCTGACCATCGCGTTCCAAACTCTTATGCTAATAATTCGGATGAAGGGCCCAGTCACAAAAACCAAATATGCCATGAATCATTCCTTATTATAACTAATATTCGTGTTAAGTATGAAGGCATTCTGACACTAACATGTGGTGAGTGTTCCTTGTAAGAAATGATAAAAATTTTGCTTGAAAGTTAACGTCTTCATGAGATTAGGTTTCCCCGCTTAAAAGTAATGTAAAATGGATTAGAGAACTATATTGGCATTTAGGAAAGCCTGAAATTTCGTTTCTCAATTATTTCTTCAAGTTTTTGCAAAATTATAGCTGATTGACAGGCACTCCAATTTGAATGTAAGTACTGATGGACTATGGCTCTAAAATATAGTTTGAGGATTTTACATTATACATGTACTATCAATTATACATCTTACATATCTAGTGCTGTAAACAAATTCAGTTCCAGCAACAACTATTTCGAAAAAGTTTAAATTACTTGACAAGAAATGATAAGGCTTGGATTTAATATGGATCTCTTGAATGTTCAAGTACTGGCAATACTTCAGTTTTCCACATCTTACCATGTAATTTAAGCAGTTAATGGATGAATTGGCTACACGGTTTTGAAGTAAATTTATAGTTGGTTTGTCATTAAACGACTGTATAAATAGAGGGAATTATTTCCCCAAGTAAGGCCCGGACAACATAGATTGCAGTTAAAGAAAGTGTTCGTAAAAATGACGTTAACCGCATCATTGTGATATGTGACATCTCTTGAGAAGTAACCAAATTTTTTAAAATTACAATACCTTTACTTGAAGATAATTATTATAATTATATAATAATGGCAAATAATTATTTTGCTCACATTAGTTTTCTTTAATTATAATTTAGGCAAATTAGAATGGAGAATGCTAATGACAATTTAATAAGTCTACAAATTTATTTCGCTCAAAATTTCGGCTTGATAAGACCTGGTACACAGATCCTGTATATTCGAAATATCGTTCATTTGCGATAACAATTGACGTATGTGACACCTTTTTCTTCCGAGACCACAACAAATTTACACGTTTTACATGGTTTGTTCAAATGTTTTGATTGACTTACAAATATTTATTTGTAGGTCAACCTGACAACAAATTTGCTGGCAGACTAGAAATTGAGCGACAACATAATTTCACTTACCCACAGATTTACCTTGTTTTGCACACATGCCGTGTAAATTCAATTTTTAGTGAGTCTTCCAATCTGTTTGGAAACAACTTGCCTATGCCAGATTACTAATTTATTACACCTAAGCCACACTATTTAGGAAATTTTTGCTTACTGCTAATGTGTCTAGGTTTTATGCATGTTTCATGCGTTTATTTGTCATAGAAGTATAGCGAATTTGTTCCATGTTTTCATAAATACAAACGACACAGCACCAAATGCTTGACAATCAGTCCGATATCATATGAATATATTACTAAAAAGTATTTTACTGCCAACATCGACATTTATTAATTAATAATATACTAGATTCTGTAAACGAGATAGAGTTTATGTGATGTGCCTCGCCCTAAACACACCTCTTTTTAGTTTACAAATAATTGAATATTTGTAGAAATTAGAACAAAATATTCAGTTTTTACAAACCATTAACACGAAAGAGCTTGTGAAAATAATTAGCTGCTTTATAAATACTACGTGCGTCATTTATGGAAAAAATAAAACCTTCAGGCAAAACATAGTTTTGGGTTTGAATTAGGAATATCATTTTATCTCTAATCAAGCATTTTCCGTTGATGTGCTTAAAAGGAAAAGGTTGGATTTACCTCAAATTTATTAAGGTCTTTCAAAAAGTTAAACAAGTTTTGTCACAGTATAATTCATCAATTTTTTAAAACAACCTTGAAAATAGTTAGCCCTAAGTGAAGGTATGGCTACTCCATTGCTTTGGAAGGCTTACCAGTTCAATAACAAAACATATGGAAGAATTATGTATCCTCATTGGGTGTCATTTGATATTAAAAATGAAAGGTTCATTTTTGAAAAACAGTTTTTCAAACTTCTTCCCATTCTAGTATCAACAGGAAGTTTGGTTCTGATGACACTCTGCTGTATATACATAATTTTCAAATTCATATTGACAAATGATGTACCAATTCCTTTATTACTTTTCAACATTCAACTTTCTGGGTGTTTTGGACTGATTTGTTTGCTTAATTTCGTGATCGAACGAGACGGTTGTATATTTTATGAGGAAGGTTTAAATGCGCTGCATCACTTTGACAGAAAATTACGCTCTGACACTCGATCTGTTGGTTATGCTGTTCACCTCTCTCACAGAAAGCTATTCCTGAAAGGTAGAATACCAATTTTCCTCAAATTTAAGTACAAAAATGAAAATATTCGTAATGAAATTAAAATTTTCTTCAAATTTCAGAAATAAGGAAATTTTGGATGCGCAACGCAGCTGCAGATAAAATTGGACTAACAATGCATTGCATAAATTTTCTAGAGTTTGTAAGCGGATTAGGAATTGCAGGATTTCTTATTCACGCCAAGTTTGATCCATCGTATGAAGTGTTTAAGGACTTGAAACTGAACCACTATATTCGTGAATCACTTGTTATTGCACTGAGATTTGCACTCACGCAATGGTGGTGGATGGAAGCGACAAGATCATACACAATGATTTTGTTGCCAACAGTGTCATTATTTGGCGTTTACTCAAGTTGCGTTCAAATTATTAGTCGGATTTCACCATCAAAAACGAATCAATTTCGCCTTTATGAACAGTTACAGATAGTTAACTCCATATTACAAAGGCCTCTTAGAGTAATTGCCGCCTTAATGATGGGAATTGGCTTTATGATAGCTGTAGTTGGCACTTGGATATTACTCCAAGGCTGGAAAGTTCTTCAACCTGGCATCTATGTACTCATGTCGTTTATTACTCTTGTAATATACGCGGTAATATTTGCAACATTGCCACAAATAATAGAATCCTGGGAATCTAGCAAGATATTTTTGCATACTTGTCCGATTACGTTTGCCAAATATTGGATAACTGGCAAAAGGAATGAGCTGTTTCCAATCGAAGCATACTACAAATATTGGAAAAGGCGGCTTATCTCTCAAAGACCTTTGAAAGTGTACTATGGAAGCGCAGTGTTTGATAAGGAGACAAAAACTAACTTTTATTCTAATATATTAACAAATACAAGCAATATGTTACTTTTAACGTAAGGAAAACACATTTTTGCTTTTCAAATTTGGACGAAAAAATATTATTAATAATTCTAATATTTGATTCTTCAGTGAATATTTGATTTTGTTTAAAAGTGTACATTGAATGCCAAAAAAATGCTTGAAAATAAATTGCATAATGTTTTTCTTAAGTAGTTCAATTAATGGCGCTTTATTGCGTACTCTTCTACTTGTCATGAGCTTCTAGAAAGCAGGTTTAATATCTTTTTCGTGTCTACAATATTTTTTAGAATCATATAAAGAGGTCAGAGTTAACACTCGCTCATAGATATTGGAAACAATGCTATTCCACAAAACTCAATTCCAAAGTTTTTTTTACCACGATATTATTTATGCTTCTTCACTTCTATTGATTTCCTGGAGTATTTTGATTGTCAGCATAACTCTTGCTTAATAAATCATTCACCAGATGTATCTTTCCGAATATTTGCGCAGATGAAATATTTGGGAGCATTGTCCAATTTAGGCATTTAAATATATTTTACCGGTTTCATAGTCATTATGTTTGATTGCATGACAAAATTTTATTACTATATAACTTGTGTGCGATGTGAGTTTATTTTTAGAGAGCTGCAAATTTTGATTTTAAATATTTTATAAAGTTTTAAATGAAATAATGGGGCACCGTTACCGTTTAATTTCTCTCATACGTTTCTCTGCAAGCGTATTCGTTGTGCTGATATTGAAAAAAGGCCATTTTTACGGCGGAGGGAACTTTTTAATTCGTTCGCCATCTAGTTTTGGGGAATATTATCGAGGGATGGGAACTGGAGTCAGGTTGATTGAAAATTCCATGTTTTGCGGGTCCAAAAATGGGAAGGAGGAAACGCAAACAGAAAATGAGGACAATAAGGAAGAAGTATTTGTTAAGGAGGAGGCAGGCGATGATGGGGCAAATAACGAGAGTATTTGGACAAAAAATCAAGTTGTGGTTCTAATGTGGACAAAATATTACACAGTAACTGGTGATACTTTAATGGAGCTCGTTTTGTCTGGAAGAAAATGGGATCCTGATTGCTGTAATCAAGAAAATCTGATAGTGACTTTGGATAGAAATTTGTTGCCGATGGCAACAGTGATCGTATTTTATAATTACTTTGGGGATTTGCGTTAAAGGCCTTTTCCCCCCGAAGTCGCTACCCCCCTAGGGTCGCATTCCCCCCGAAGCCTTTTCCCCCCTGGG
>JAQIXX010005765.1:0-13386 GCA_034700605.1 Willowsia nigromaculata
AGACGGGGATGATCCGAATTTCGATGGGGGTCCTCACCACGGAGTGTCATCAGCTGTCTTTGTTCGGTAAGTGTCATCATATCACCCACATTGCAGAGTGTAAAGCAGCGTTTCTAATTAGGAAAATTGCGTTACGGCTATTGCGCTTTTGGAACAAGGCGAAAGATAAATGGCTGTTGACAAGAAGTTCTTGTTTGTTGGCTAAGAATAAAAAACAAAGACGATCTATTTATGCCTACTTTTGCACATGAGAAGCCTTTCCACATATTTTTACATAGGTGAAAGAGAAAACGTGTGGAAAAGCTTGTGAAAGCAATACCTTGTTTTATGGCAGACCAGAATGTTGGCTATATACATACATGGTCCATATGAATGCTGGAACATTCTTCTTGGAACATGCAGTGGTCGTAGATTAATTAATTTTAGTTAATTACATTTCTTTACTCTAAAGACCATCTTCATTACATGCATCTCAGCGTGTGTGGATGCTCCTGTTGATTCAGCAAAAGCTGAGAAGAGTTTATGTCTCGAGAGCCCACCTCTTCTTTCGCGAAAGAGAGCTGACAGGAAGAAATATATGCTATGGGAAAGCAAGGGGAAAGGAGCACAATGAAAAAACTCCAGGGTAAAGAAATGCGATGATCACGCCAAATAATTTGCCAAGTTAGTTAAGGAACGAAGAGAAAAAGCAAGTAAATGAATAGAAGGAGGCGGGATGTGGATAATGTAGTAGGGATTGTGTTCTAACGATAACAAATTGTATGACGGTCTTAACAGCTAAAAAGAAAAGGGACTAACTGTCCATGACCTCTCTGCTTTTTTGGTCCATGTTTTTTGGATGGAGGGAAACAGTGTGGAGTGGAGGTATCATAAAGCTTTTTAATTGAATTTACAATGACGGACAGAAAGCAGACACCCCGTGACATGGACATGGCGCATTTAATTTTCTCTCATGGTGAAGCAACTTGGCCTTGATGAAGAGCCATCATAAAAATATATAAATTTTTTCGAGTGGTTTTTGGTTACATTATTATTGGAGCTTTTAGGGGTTTTAAATGGGCAGGAACACTGTATGTAAACGTCCTTGGCTTTAATAACGTCGTTATTTTCTTAGTTTCTCATTAAAATAAAAGCAGGAAATTTTAGGAGGGGGCTTTTAATTTTATTATAATAATTAAATAAGGCATGCCCAAAGTAATGAAGATCACTGAACAACGCACAAAAGTAAATAGCGAGATAAGAGCTGAGAAAGAGGAGAAGATAGAGAATTGAAATAAATTAGATTAGATTATGCATATATGAAAAGTGTTTAATTATACATTGTTCATGGCACATTAAGCGAGAAATGCGTAACTGTAAACATGGTGTGTCTTACAAAAATGTTGACAACAGACAGCACAGTTTTTTGGCTTTGAGAGTGGAATTTCATTCCATAAACTCATTCATTGAATTGCTCAGATTTTCAAACTGATTGGCTTACAAACGAACAATCTGTTTCCTGTTCTCTTATCTTCGTCTACTCAGAGAGATGAAAATTGGAATAGGGGAAAAATGCGCGTATCGAAAGCAAAAGTAATAAATCTTTTCCACTTGTAAATTGTAATCTAAAAGGCAATAAACTGTTTTGTTGGGCACGCCTGACCTAAAAAACAAATGAATATCAGACGGCAGAGAAAAGGGTAAATAAATTGCATGAAAAAAAGTTTTCTATAGGCAAAACCTACAACGATTCAATGCAAAAAGGTATGTAGGTAGATGTGGAGGAGAAAAGATAAACTTTGTTGCAAAAGTTGAGAAAGGGAAATAAGAAAAAAAATTGACTTGAGTTGGTACGCTAGAGACAGAAGAGATATTGTAAAAAGCAGCATAAGAAAAATATAGAACAAGATCGTAAACTCGTGAATTTAAAAAAGGTTCGTTGAATTTTGGAAAAGATACAAATTGACAATCTACATGACTCGAGGTAATATTGTTTCAAGCAAGTAGTAGTAACTTGATACGGATCTACTCACTGCGCGTTCTAATCCACTTCATTCATTTAAATTGAAACTGTGTGCGGATGAAAAAATATGTTTGCATATAAACTGTCTGTTGAACGAAGATTCATTCCAAATTCCAAAACATATTCTCTCAGTTGAAGAGAAAAAATTATCTTGTCTGGCAAGCATAAAAAACTCACATTTCCACTCGTTTTGCTTACTAAATTACTGTTCCAATGAAGTCAATTGTAAAAAAAATAAAAAGAGGGGCTGTTCATGAAATATGCAGTCGTTACGGATTAGTAAAAGCGAGAGACTGTCAATACTACAGAAGATGTAGACATTGTACTCCAAGTGACCCCAACAGAAGATAGAGACAGAAATAAATTGATTGCTGTAAATGTGCGTTTATACGTGTTATCTAAATAAGATCTCTATCTATTTATCATGCTCCAAGCCATCATGAAGAGGAACTAGTAGTGAAGGCATCTTGTGTAAACGCTTTTGTTTGAGTAGCTCTGCAAAAAATGTAAATAAATAAATAGGCATTATACTGACTTTCAGAAAGCGAAGAACTCACAGTTCCTCTGAATTATTAACAGAAATGCTCTGAAAAAATACGAGGAGGCCAACATAACAAGAGCCAGTTCAAGTGAACCGGCTTCGCATACTTGGATGATTGGATCATACTACTATACAGAAATAGAATTTTTTACTTTCTTTTGACAGATGCTGAGATGTCAAGCCCCGAGTTGAGTTAATCATTAGAATATCAAGTTAAGGGAGGCGAATATAGAGAGTCAGAATGGAAGACAAGTAGGCGACAGGCTCGATCAAATGCGAAGAAAATGTACTTGTTAAAGATGCAGATGGTGCGGCACTAATGCCGACGTTAGTTGACTGCTGAGAGAAGTGACTGGCATATTATTACGAGCAGATTGAGAGATTGTTTAGATAAGATAATAGGAGCATTACGTCTAACGATGTCTGATGACAAGAGGAAAACAACTGGTGACACTTTTTACCCCTTTCCGTGTCAATGAAATGTCACAAATAAGTGATTCTATTTTATCTGGCAAAAATGTGGCGTAGTTAGTTGCGGTCCATTTGATTCACAAATGTGAGATTTGCTTCATGTCCAATTTTTCTCTTTTTGTTTTTTCAGTGTTCCAATAGTTTTCGGAGTAGTTTGCGGTATTGCAGCCGTCCTTGTTCTGTTAATAGCAGCGGGTTGCTACTTTTGTTCATGCTGCTTTGCATACAAGAAGCGACGAAATGATCATCCCCATAATGACCTGCCCCACCTGAATCATCTTCACCTGAACCATCCCATACTTCCACCAGCTAGCTTATCACAAACAGGGTTATATCGAAACTCCACTCCGTCGACAAATTCAACAACTGCAAGCAGTAATCTTTTGAACCTTTACTCGGGTACTTCTAGCGGGATGCCTCTAACCAGCAATAGCTTAGTTACAACCCCACTGGATCTGGACTGGGCTTCATCTATTGCTTCCTCGTACCAATCTCAGCCACAACTTTTCCCCTCCCCTGCACTAAATTTTACTCCTACACCTCATGGACCCGGGCCTGGAACTGGGCTAACCCCTGCTGCAGCGGCTAGTTTAGTGGTCGCTCTATCCCAACAACAGCAGCAGCGTGCCAATCTTCAACATGCAACGAATGTCACTTCCGGATCCCTTCTTGCTGGAGGTGGCACACCTTCAGTTATTAGTGGAACTACTCTCTCCACATCAACTGGGAGATTGCCATCCGTTTCCCAAACCTATCAGAATTTCCTCAACTCTTCCACCTCTACCTTATCATCAGCCTCTGCTACAGTACCCTCTAGAGTTCTGGGACCCCCACAACAACCCCAGCTTCACCGGGCAAATCTTCCACAACAGATTTCCTCCACAGCTAGTATAGTAAACTCTTATTTGGCTTCATTGCAACAGGCGCAGCATCATGTACAAAGTCATTCAGAACCTGTAGCCCCACCACCGACTACAGTACCTCCTCCACTTCCCCCAGTAGAACGCACAAGACATCCGAGCCCACCACCATCTTACTTTCAAACAGCTTCATCATCATCATATCACAGTGGCTCTAATAACAACTACATCAACCACAGTGCGAACCGAAACTCTCGTTCAGGGAATCAGAACGGCCAAAGACAAAATAGAATGGCAACCATTCAATCAATTTTGGGTGGCTCTGGAAGCACATGGAACAATGAGGATGATCTCCTCATTGCAGACTTTATTCTCAGACATGATAGCACTCTTAGAAGAAGTCTCGGGTTACCCCCTCCCGGCAACAATAATAATAGAAGTGGTAGCAACACCACCACCGCCAATATTAATGCCAACAACAACGCCCATAATAACTCATCCAACACGACGAATAATCCTAGAAATCGGGGCAATGCGATGCTAACTCAAAGAGAGCTTATTGAACTCCTCCTTAGACTGACCTATCACGGAAATGCCCCAACACATTCTTCCTCGTCGACCACTTCAATCAGTCGATCAGACAGTCGAGCAGGGTCAGATTCTCATTCGACAACAAGTAGCACGACTACACGTTCCACAGCAAGTGCAGCGTCAACAACATCCAATGGAAAAGTTAACGGGGGTCCTCACACCACAAGCTGTACAAAATTGACAATCACCGAAGCTGACGAAGACGATGGCATATCTGTAGGTCAGCAGGAGAATGGTGCTGGAGGAGGAGGAGGTGGCACTGGTTCTGGTGTTACGATGAGAAACTCCAAAACTGCATGTTTGGATCTCTCTTTGTCGAGACTCAGTGTGGGAGAAAATGATAGCGGGGTGGCGTCATCAACTTGCTCCACGGTCGGATCGGAAGTGGCAGAGAGTGTGATTGGGAGTATAAAGATGATTTCCAGAGGTAAAAAATCAGTTCAAGAATTTTTCGCAGACATTCTTCAGGAAAGTTAGCAGGTATGATCATCCTTTCTACACATATATTATTATATTTTTTCCTTTCAGATCTTTCGGAAGATGCAATGAAGCTGAAGAAGCAACCGCACGCCGTGGATGATGATGGTGTACACGATGTGGAAGTGGTTGTGGAGCAAGGAAACCTTACAATTTCAAAGAAGATGAAGGAAAAATTGCACGAGCAACAGCTTGCGGCGACCATTCATCCGGACAGAAATTGTGGTGGTGGAGGTGATGGTGCTGGTGACGAGGATGAGTGTACAAGCGGTGGTCTAGTTCTCACAAAAAATGGAGGAGGAGACTCCGTCGGATTGAAAGGCAATAAAAGTGTGGGTTATATTGAGCCTAGAAGCGGAAGTGATGGGGAAATAATAGAAATGGTGGAGCAGGATAGAACCGGGAACAATAATAGCTGTATAGGCGTCCGCTCTCCAGAAACTGTTGTATCAGCCACAACTCTTCCTCCAGCTATTACTCCACTTTCACCTCCAGGAACAGTGCTTGTAGTGCCATGTGAAACCACCATATCTACTGCAACAACTCCAGCAATTGTACCACAAGGGTAGTAAAAATGTATAACATACAAGGTTACTGTACTAGAAAATATAGAAAATATACCTCTTACACTATAACCGTTAATCATGTTAAGTGAAATAGTGAATAGAAAGAAAATTTTTGTAATGCTTGTTTTTCTACTTTTCGTTCTTAATCAAGATGGTATTTTAGATGTAAAAGCGAAATGTGTCTTTGTCAAGTCAAATCACTATCTATCAATCTCTCTGTGAAAATCGCAACAAATTTTGCGAAAGCACTTTTAAATACACAGTAATCACATCAAGGTATCATAATAATATATATTTCTACTCACCTGAAGTTATCGACCTGATTAATTAGACGAATAATCAATATTAAAAGTTTTAATTGGACTTCTGTGTATCAAAATGCTATAGAGTATAGAGTGTACTGTAATAGATAGAAAAAATGCTAATATGCAGCTATGAAGTGTAATGGGGCAATATGCAATAATATACGGAAAACGCCTTGCGTTATAGTTCTGCTACTGAACATTCAGTTAATGTAGTTAAGTAGATTATATAATATCAGCAGTATTCAGTTTCCACTAATGTAAAATTAGATGATATTATCTTTATAATTTATTTCGCATTTTTTGTTAAGTGTAGAATAACTAGTGTGTAAAGTACTTTCTGTAATATGGCAAAAATGACTACCTTTAATGCACAGATACGTTGAGAAATAAAATGACGTACGAGAATTACATTCATTCTACAATGCTGTGTTTAAATGCACTTGCGTCATACGTGAAATTCATGTATTATATTATCCTTCAGATTTCTGCGGTATTCTGATGGCATAAATTACTCTACATATACGAGACTCATTTGAAATTAAAAACAAAAATGATGGCTGGAGACCGACCCTGAGCCACAGTTGGCTTCGAGAAACTGAGCTTTACGATGACAGTCCGCAAGAATAAAGTAGAGCAATTATAAGAATGTCGAAATATCCATTTTCCATAGTTTTGCTCATATAACCTCGCAGTTATGCTTTTTAATGAGAAATTCCTCAAACCGAATTCCAAAATACATAGACGAGACCTCTACTACACAGACAAAAGCTCATAATATTCATCTAAGCAGGATCCACCATGGCAGCTTTTCATAGCGAAGACGATGACATGACCAACGAGTGAATGAAAAGAGAAACAGGGCTGAAAAGAGGAAGGAAGGATGTGAGAGGTGAATCGGAATTTTATTTTCTTGTCCTGAAAAAGTTCTTGAGGCGATGATACCCATATTACTGCTTTTGCCGTTGTGTTTTCAACTGTATGCCTGCATGATGATTATTGCTTACATTTCAAGTGAAGTTGATGAAAAACAAGCGACGATTTTCGTTACGAGTTGCCCACCTAAAAACTACGTGAACTGAGATTTCCTTCACCAAATTCTAAACATGGTGGCTATATGGATGTTGGGGCATGCAATGCTGTTAGGAATTGTGTAGAAGAGAAAGACAAGTAGTAAGGCTATATATACATAATACATAGTTTCACTGGAATGCGATTAAAGTTTTCAATTTCTTTTTTGTTCGCTCAACAACAAAAAATTACAGTGGAAGCGTGTAACCCAAAGGGTTTTTGCTCCAAGGCAGATAAGCGATGCCCTCTGTAATTCCTGGAAAAAGGCATACAATTATACATTGTTCCACCGTTGCTTTTTGTAACGTATTTCAATCAAAATGAAAAATAAAATAAAAACCTGGAAATATGTAACAGGACAAAAACTAGACGTTCGTTTGAGAAAATCTTGGCAAGTTCACACAAAAGTGGAAGCAGGCTGAAGAAGCTGATGATTATGATGACTGCAAGGAGAAAGGAAGCTCCTCCCTTTTCTATGAAAATGAATCTACTACCGCACAAAAGAAGGTAAGGCAGGTAGAAACGTTGACACTAATAACGAATGTGGTATAGTTAACTGTCAACCATGGATGGATAATTTACAGACGGAACCCTAATATTAAAACTGCAGTTCATAAAAGAAATAAAAAGTATTTGCAGCAAATGGATAATTTTTTCCACAGCATATACATGTATGTTGTTATAGTTGCTCGTAAATCCTGCTATCATTTCATTTTACACGAACGTAGAAAAGGAATGATCAATAACGCTATATGAATGTTAACTGAAAATTTTATCTGTCTATTTACAGTAATTACGCATAATAATTCCTTTAATATCCGTGTAATATGAGTTCTCTGAATTCCTCGCGTGCATGGATGGAGATCCGGCAGAACCATGAGTCGATAGTGGAGACGATTATTGCCGTGCCATGTTCTTTGGAAAGACGGTTCTAGAGAAATGAATGATGTACTTCGCTCTGCTAGATGGTCCTTTATTAAAGAAATGAGATTATTTCATATGTACATACCTACATACCAACCGTTATCGTGCTAGTGCTAGTACTATACAATGTCGTGGAATGAGAATAGCAAAATTCCGATTGGAAGGTAAATTAGTTGTCAAAGCGGAGTAAATGAAGCGTGCAAAGAGCTAGCAGGCACCACTTCCTTTTTTCCTTTCGTCCTTGTTCTCAGAAGAAAATGCCCTTGGTCCTCTAAACGCAATGCTTGTATGCCTGTTTCTGAGAAATTGTCGTAGACTCCCAAGAAAATCGGGGGAAAATGACGAACGAATTCTCATCGGAAATGAAGTGATGAGAAAAGGAAGGACAAATACGAACCCAGCAGTCAATGTATTCGTAGAGAAGGTGCTCTTAAAACGGGTACGTTTCTCAGTTCAATTTATAACGGAAAGATGAGAATGATGATGACATTTATGGCGGTGTTGTACTTGATACCACTTTCTCCTTACTTTTGTGGAGGAGAACGCATGTTCTCCTGTTGTAAGACGCTCAGTTCACAAAATACCTACCTACTTGTGATTCCCCTTTTTGCATTATTTATGCACACATGAATGTCATGTCGAGAGTCCCGTGTAGTCCTTTTCATCAAATATTCACATTTTTCCAGCATGAGAGGGAAGGAAGAAGAAGAGTGCGAACTATTTTTCTTTCATGCTTGTTGAAAAGACAAAAATAAAATCTTATTGATGATGGCGGTGGTGTGTGACCTGCAAAAAGCACGCACACATTGCTCCTGGCTTCTGAATAAAGTTGTGAGAGTTAACAATGAAGAGAAAGTTCAACTAGAACTGGAACAAGAGCTTTAAGAGTTCTCGTGGCATTATGATGGCGAGGAGGGAGAGAGGAGAGAAACTTGGAAATTATCTGTGAACAACTAACTCCTTCTTACTTAAAACCCGCTTTCTAGCCGCTGCAGGGCATCATCATCATAAATATCATATCCATCATCTCTGCACTCAACTCTTCACTCTTCAAGCTGGTAGATTACTCACGTTTCATGGTTTCACAAGTAAAAAGATTGCAATACACAACCATAGTCGCTTTTTGTCACGTAATAAACGACTGGCCAAGGCTTTATCGATGAAGAAAAACAAAAGCTTTTATTCCGTCGCCGTCCTAGCCAACTTGAAAGGAGGAAAAAAGGACAACAAGAAAATCTCACAAGAGCTAAATGCTTACCTGCTACTGCCTATGAGTCAAAAAATGTTAGTAGCTTGAATGGAATAGACAACCAGCACATCTAAACTGTGTCTGAGAATGGCGTATAGAACTTTAAATGATTATCAGTTCCATTCCTATCAGTACCTTTTCCTGTAATGTTATCAACAAAACTAGTAAAATATTTATACGAATGTATAGAGATTAAGATCGTTTATCTGCATATTATGCTCCTTCGTAATTTGCATGAATCTCCAAGTGCAGAGCATTAACAAAAAAATTCAATGTGTAGAACTTACCTATGCTTACTTTATACACAGTTACATTTAACTAGTTGGAAGTCTTGCTATCTTAACCTACACTTCGAGTTTATGTTACTCATAACCCATATCTTCACATCACAATTTAATATCCATTATATGACCTGGAGCAAAGAATGAAAATCCCTGTTTACCGATGATCAAATGTCCTGCATAAAGCACAACATTAAGGCACATCAAGCCAGTTTATAATTCTATCATAAATGAATGTATCCGCTGTATAATGCATCGAACAAATGTGTCCAACAAAGGCAAATACTAGTAAAAATAGACAAGTATTGAAGCTTGGAAAACTAAAGGCCATCAACATCTCAACATCATATCCGCATCGTGATAAACGTACAAACACATACATATCTAAAAATATGCATCCATCTTTCATGATTGCCGTTTCTTGACGCATTCTCCAGTACATTTTATGCAAATATGTACACACATCAAAACATGCATACGACAAGTTGTAAGTTGTATGATCCTTCCCATATATCCATTTTATATAGGTATTATTTCTTTCCTGTCATATCATTTTCATTTCATTTTCTTTCAGTCACCCCGATCTTCTACGACAGAATAATGGCATCAAGCTACAACTCCCAAACTACCAGTATCCCCCACCCTGAAGAAAACAGAGTGAAAAGAGGTAGGTTTTGTTTCCTCCGTCGTTTTTCGCAGTTTCGACAATAAAATCCTTTATTTATGGACTCTGAATGAGGATGAGGATGGAAATGGAGTGTCATGTCATCCGGGTGATATTCTCATCAGCCATTTGCCTGCCTCTTTAACTGCAAAAATGGCAGATAGTATATCTTCATATTCATTCAAAGCAGTACTATTACATCTTATTATTCCTCTCAATTGCCAACAAACAAGCAGAAAACTTTCACTTCTTTCTTGTTTGCGCTTACGAGAGTGACGGCACACTTACATGTTTATATAGTACAATGGATAACAGTAATGCTCGCGTTTACAAGAGAAAAAGAGAACAATGCCTAACATGAGACCAATTCATTCCTTTTTCACTTCATTTCAGTTTGCGAAGATGGGGATCAAGACATTTTTGCGTGTATTATTTGCATGACGCCATCATGCTTGTTTTTATTATGACCCCATTTCATTTTCAAGAGGGAAGCTTTCTTGACGGGGGAATGAGTACAGCCATTACAATCCCATTTGCAGAGTAATATTGTCCTTGTCACAGGCTAAACAAACAGAGGCGACAAAGACGAAGATAGCGTGGTCTGGTCGCTTTCTCCCTCTCATCCTCTCTTCGTTCGCGTGATCTTAAATGGTTGACATGCAATAATATTCTATACGCCTCGGTTATGTTATTACCATGTTCCTGTGAAAGGGACAAGGCAAAAAAATACTGTCCTCTTGTCTTTCCATCCTGTTCTTTAACAGACTCGCGAAAATCAAGAGAAAAACGACATTTTAATATTCCTGATGATGGAGACGAAAGGCAATAAAAAGTTGCTGGAGCATGAAAAAACTACTGTTAGATGAGGGAGAAGGGGAAAAACAAATTGCTTTGTTAAGTGTATGTAAATAGGACAACAAGGCATTATAAAGGAAAAGGATGAATGAAGAGCTAGAGACGAAGTTTAGCCATTTCCTCTGTTCACTACTTATAATAATATGCAGAAAGCATTTTTCAGCTTTGAATAGAAATATAGAATGGCATGTGTAATTGAATAATTAACATTCATCCTATTTGAAAAAAGGTTAGGTTCTTATCTCAATAAACTATGCTCAACATATTTAACGCTTCATTTGCATATTGCATTCAAGTCGTGGACAGCATTTGAATACATGAACGTGAATGTGTAACTAACCTCATATACAACCTGCTTCCAATAATGGAAGATAGGATAAAAATTGATGAAAATGCAGATTAAGTAAAATATGTATGAAATCTGTGCATTTTTGTTGCCCTTCAATGTTCTATCTTTGTGGTTCGAGTCATTTAAGCATTGAATGAAGAAGGTATTTACTGAAAAAAAGGTAGATGAGATGAGAATGCTGTGCTGTGTGTGTGTGTGTCATTGATGACAGCAGTAAGAAGAGAACTCGAACTCTTATCTTCCATTCTATTCGTTCATCATTCATTCATTTCGACATTTTCGACTGCTGTGTTGAGTTTGAGATCTGTTGTCCACAGACTTAAAATTTTCGTTAGACATACATTTGGCTTATCATCAGTTTAATTCCTCTTTCTAGATAATTGATTTGTGTTGATTAACTGTTGTTATTGTTGA
Source organism: Willowsia nigromaculata (assembly GCA_034700605.1). NCBI lineage: Eukaryota > Metazoa > Arthropoda > Collembola > Entomobryomorpha > Entomobryidae > Willowsia > Willowsia nigromaculata. Next base: position 11,618 of record JAQIXX010005765.1, read on the forward strand.
CTATTGATTGGATCATAATAATCAAAATTTTTTGAGTATTCTTTCTGGGAGAATAAATTTATTTGATTTTATCGATTTGATTGATTCGGGTTCATTGCAGTTTTTCTTAATTAAGCAGTCAGTCAGCGAGTTAGGGATAGCGTTAGGGATAGGGACAGCAAGTTTTCGTGGTTAATTTTTTCCTCTCTAAGATTACGTATGCGAATGAAATCTTTTTGTATGAAATTTCATTAGTCGCTCTCATCAGTTGTCAGTTAGTGCGTGGTAGATTGTCAGTTGTTAAGTTAAGTAAGCCAGCCGGCATTTAAAAAAAATGGTTCCAAGACCTGAGTGGAGGTGGAAACCCACCGAGTCTCAACGAGTGGTATTCAATGAGTGGAAGGATTTTGTTGTTGGTTATCTGGTGTCTTGTAGGGAAGGAACCAATATCGGGGCGATTCCTGGTATGTGCATTAGTAAAACTGAAATTCATAATTGATCTAGTAGTTGCGTTTTGCTATTTTTTATTTTTTTATTTGATGACGTCATTCTTGCAGGAATCTTGGAGGAACAAACTGGCGAGGTCTTACCGTTGGCAAAAATGGGATTTCGAACAATTAACCAGTTTCTGTATGAGATGAGCGATTCCATCGAAGTGAGGTCCTTGTATGGAAAGTACTTTGTCTTTGTAAGTTTGTTTTCTGTTTGATTTAATTTTACACTTTATTATAAGCAAGCTTTAAAATCTAGTGCAATTTAGTGTATGAAAATTTGAATTTGCAACTTTAATAAACTGTTATCTTATGTCATTTTTAGATCCGTGAGGGAGGAGTGCCCTCACACATGATGAACATTCGCCAGATGGTTTTGGGACAAGCCAAAGACAAAGCATGTAAATCTAAAAGCGGTGTAATCAGGAGGCCAACTAAGAACCAAAGTTCTTATTGTCGTGTAAGTTAAATGTGTAATATGCATATTATTTGATTTTAAAATGCACTAGGTATTTAGCACAAAAATGTTTAAAATATGTTATCTGTTTATGGTGGGTATTGTTATTATTACCTATTCTAGCCTGAAGAGTTGCTCGATGCTGTTCAGCATATAATAAACAGACCCGCCTACAACAACGCGCACCGTCCTGTCGTTGTTCCGGTTAGTCTCCCAGGTGCAAAGAGACCATACATGTCTTCAAATGTATCTCGTACAAGTGGACAAGCTGGAAGCTTTCAACCAAGGTCCAATAGTATTCAGTCAAGAAGTTCCAATTCGATCTCTTCATCGACTCAAAGATTCTCAAGGCCGACACCAGTATGTAAAAAATAAAATCAAACCTGATATGCAATTTTCAGTCACTTTTGTGTTCATTCAGAATCCTGTGCATATCATGACTCTCTTGTTTTTAATTTAGATGTCATCTCAGAACAGCCGTATGGGATATGCAACCAATTCAACTCAAAGGCCAGTTGAGAAAATTTTAAGGGATCCAAGGGGGGCGGGATCTGGCTCTAACAATTCGGTACTTGTTTATATTTAAAACGTATTATAAATGAAATATTTATGTAATAAAAGTTAAGTAATACGATTCCTATTTTACCATTTTGAAGATCTCTGGCTCATCTAGCCAAGTAGGAAGTGCATATCAATCCGCTGGCAGGGCTTCTGCGTATTCTTCCAACAAGTCATCAATGACATCTGGATACTCAAACGGAAAAGAGAATCTTCCAAGTTCCAGCATGAAGTCATCTACTAGCCTGTCGCAAAATGGCTGGGATGATTGGACAGGCTCCACG
>JAQIXX010005766.1:0-13384 GCA_034700605.1 Willowsia nigromaculata
ACCACCATCCAATAACATTAACACCGATAATCCAGTAAACTCAGCATTAGAACAACTATACGAAGATGAAGTATCAACCCATGTACCAACAGCAGCACATTCTTCTTTCTAAACACAACTAAAGACTCAATATTTATTTAAAAGATTGTCTCATTAAGTACTATTTTCTCTATTGTTTTAATATTTACTATTTATTCCATGTAAATAAAGTTTATTTTATGAAAGATGAGAAAATGTTATTGCAACGCAGAACATAAATTATAAACAACAATGCATATAATCACCGTTATACAATTTTATCCATACCCTAAATAATGAAAATTTTGACACTTTTTAATTGAAATATTTAAATATTACAGTCCTCTTTCACACTACTCCTCTCAAAACTGAGTTTTGTTAGTAACTTTTGATACCAAATCTTGTGGTGTAAACCGTTTTTAAAAACATTCTGAAAAACAACATTTAAAGGTCACCAGGGCACGTTGAAGTCAAAAATATTCTTTCTGCACAATTTGGGGTGCCATTATCTGTATGCAAAAAGAATTCTACTCTAGCAATGCATGTCCGCCTAAAAAATAATTCCAGCCACTGTGCTTAGAGGAGTACTTATCGGAGTAAATTATAGATAAATGTAACAGTACCCAGTAAGTGTTTCACATGAGTTCAATTGGTTGTATCCTCGCTTAAAAATGTTCAAACAAATTATTCTAGAATTTCTCACGAATCAAATTAATAATAACTGCCACATGTCATTAAAAGAGGTTCATCATCAAGATCGGTTGCTGCTTTCATAATCAAACTTATAATTTCAATTTATGAACATGAACTAGAAGCGGTGTTATGCACTTATTACTGTCTTCACATCATCGTAAACTGAACGCACACTCAGGCATGTTGTTACAGCCAACACATAGGTTTAAAATGGAATGCGTATGAGTTGTGTTCAATATGAACAGTTAAGGAAAAACTGCTACTACACTAAAACGTATATGTAGCGTTTCATTCGAATAAATTATCTGCTCTTGGCCGCATTTCAAGATTGAATGACATTTTCTAGAAAATGCATTACACAATAAATGTTCATCAAAAGGGTTGCTTTTGCACAGTGAATAAATAGGCTCATTGAAGCGTTCACATACAACGATACAGTTAGGTAGATTCACGATGCCTTATTGATTTTCTTCTTTAATAGTTGGTAGCAGCTATGATCATGATGCTAGTATAAGAACATCCATAGTAGATATTGTGTGAATGAAAGAAAACGAGAAAAAAACAAATATATTAAAATACGATGCACATGCGAGCGGCTTTTTATTATAATGAAAGCCGAGTAAGTTGCCGTTAATACGAGTTGCTTTAATTGATCATGTACCTACACTTTCATGATACCGATACTTCAATGATACACCCTATATACTGATAAATGTGTGATATGCTTGTTATTACTACCCTTCACTTGTTCACTTCCAATGCAAAGTTTTTTATCACACATTATAGGATTACTGAGGAATAATTTCACGAATGATTCCTTTCCACAATCATGTCCTTTCTCCTATAAAGGCTTACAGAAAAATGAAAAGCATGTACTTTATAGGAATATAATCCTTTAAAGGCTGTTTTAATTACTTTTTCTTCAAAAGTTTTGTAATCTTTTTCAGGGAAGAAGTAGCTTGCACCTACAGGACTATACAACTGCACATCCTTATCGCGGAGAAAGCCGTCAGGGTCGTAATTTTCTAGTAGTCAGTCGGATTTGTACTCCCTATTACAAATCAATAGCTCATCAAAACGATTTCCTTTGTACCGTGAATAAATAACCTAATTTTTTAAACAATGATAAATGTAGGTTCTTCTTAAAATGTTGGGTAACATTTATAGACGCTGCAAGAAAGTGAATATGGTATAACTACTGTTTCCACTTGTGTCACTGTCATTGTGCTAATATCAAATATTAGTGCAACATGTTTGTATGTATGAGTTTTAACAATTCATACAATCACAGAATATTCGAAAAAAGAAAAGTCGCCTGTCCGTCCCTTAAACTTTCAATAGTTTCGAATGTATTCATATAAGACGATTATGGTTATGTACAAGTGTTCAAACAATTGTGGTGATAGTAACGTAAATAGCTTTTTAATACGCGCATAAAATTAAATTTCCGGAAAAACAAATGACACTTGATCTATGAATTTGGATAAGAAAATCCAAATACGTATGGCGTTCCCACGGTAACAGCTCCTGCATTTACATCAGTGTTAGAAGCCAATTTAGAAATGGGGACATAATAATTTATCAAGCCATTATTTCATTATATTCAGGGACAAGAAGCATCCAGTCAATGTTTGCTAAACTCATGAAAATCAATGATAGTCTCTTAAAATAAGGTTCATCTTTATGGCAAAAATAATTCAGTTGTGATCCCATTAGAGCGCATTTGCTTTTATGATAGCTTTTACAGTTATCGAAAATGCTCTCCTTCCGATATTCAACATCCCTGAATACATTTGCGTTCTTTTTATCTCTGCAATCAGCATTTGATTCATTCAAGAATTTTTTTTGAAGCATTGTTTACTAAGCAAACGAACGGTTATTACATGCTCGTCGACAAAATAATTATTGGTACGTTGGTTAGATGGCGTTATTGAAAAAAATGAAACGTTACTTTGCTATTGAGTACAAGAAAAGCTGTTCATGATTTATATTACTTTGCACTCAATGCACAATGCACTCGTGTCATGAGAGGGAACTTGCTACAAATTTACCTGAAATCAGACTTTAGACATTAGTTAGTTCCCAGATTATTTTAGTCTCTCCAATTCCTGGGTCATGTGAGAATAGTTATACGAAAACGTTGAATAAAGAGTATGACGGAGGATCTGGATCTAACATGAATATTTCATGCTTCTTTATAATGCGCCTGATTTTCATCAACCTTTCATACGTTTATTAAGAAGAAGCTTTAGTTATGAAAACCTTAAGAGGAAAAAATGGCGTGTCAATATTTACCTGTCAATAAGCAATGCAAACAAATTTATGATTTAGTGGTTTTATTTCGGTTTGCTGTAGATAACGAAAAACGCAGTCAAAAGAGACGGGGTTTCATTTGAAATACTTTCTTTCGAGTTGTTGCAAGATATTTATCGAATTATGCGAAGATTGCTGAGCTTCTCTTATGCTACTCTCCATTATGTAAAATATTATTTAAAATAAAAAACGAAAGAAATTTCACAATTGTAAATTTATTTGACCAATCACACAATCTTCTCTATACAATCTCATTTTAAAACGCAAAACTACATCCTTCCATTAGTTAAAAACAAAAATTGCCAAAACAGGTATACATTTACAAGTTTGACAGTGTATTGTTACAATATACAAACAAATATTTGGCTTAAGAATATTGCTCTCAAGGGAAATATTTTAAAATGAACCTAATTAAGACTCATTTTTAGACGTTACAAATTCATTCCACACACTAAACTTTCATGAGGTTCCCTGATTACAATACATTTTGTAATAGAGGGTTGAGTTGAAGACTGGATCGTACACATATGAGTGATTCCCTCCTATATAAATAGAAAAAACACAATGAGTAACACATATACAAAGAAAATATAAGTATCATGTTCATCCAACGTAACAATGGGATATTTTACCATATTAAGGTCTCATTGATGACGCAAAAGAGATGTGACAACAGCAGATGCTACTCTACTAATGTGACGGCTTTCCCAAAAGTGCAGCCTATTTATACCTGTTTTATGTCTTGACCTTGAATCGGGTGAAAGGAAGTTATTGTATGATCATGTCAAGTTGACCGGAAAACGGCTTACGCATTCACAGAGATAAAAATACTGACCTTCAGCGCATAGATTAAGAAGAAGTAAAATGGATGCATCAGATTAGGGATTGTGTCTATGCAGCCTGTCAGTCATTGATAACTTCTTGAACTGTTTATGATTACAATACATGTATCCTTTTGGCCCGCACATGATGTCATCAAGGAAAATAGTTCAATGCATTCTTTAATGAAAGATTGCCATGACTTAGCTCTTTGTTTTTTCATTACTCTTTACCCAACCATACAAAAATCTTTACTACAATCAGCTAAACTAACAGCCTGAAAGCAATGTATTATATTTGCAGTTTGAAGCATTACAATAATAGCATTAAGCAAAGCTCATAAAGCACTAGTATTTCTCCAGGTACACTTGTCACAATTGAACCCTTTTAGAGGAGTGAAAACTAAAAATCATTTTATTTGCAAGTGCATACAAAACATAGCCCCTAGAAAACAAACATAAACATCGTGCCGAACAATCAGGGCTATGCTCATTTTGTGAAATGACTCAATCACAGTCACAAGCATGGAACAGATAGACATAATAATGGCAATCAAAATATTTGTAGTATATTTTTCTGTTACACTTAAATGATTGTTGTTGTGTGAACTCCTGCATATCTCCCTCAAACAATGTTCTACCTTAACACAAAGCTAATGCACCAGTTCATAACGTGAACAACAAGTTTAGCCATACAAGACAAAATTTTAGAATAACGCAAACGTAATGAGAAAATGTTCGCTAACACATTGTCATGGTACTAAAATCTTCACAAAGAGATAAGCAATATACCCTTACTATAGTTTGCTTTCCTTATGTATTCATTGTTTGCTGTTGTGACTGGCTTTCGATCAAGATGCATGTAAAGCTCAGATAATAATATAAGCAATCTAAGGTTTTTTATTTATTTACATGTATAAAATATATTGTACTTATTTCACATCATTTACTATAAAGCTAATTTTCTCTCAACCTTGATATAGCAAAAGTTAAAAGCATAACTCATAAAAATGTTAGTGCGAGCATAATTAAGTTACTCTATGAGAGTTGACTGTACCTCTTGGATGATAATAACCATGAGGATTTTCACACATGAATTAGAAATGCTCGTTTATAGGCGTGGTTATGAGAAAAGATCCTGTCATCTGAGTCCTTGTGACACATGCTATTCCTCTTTATGAAAAAGTAGAATTATTTACTTAAGATGTAAAAACGCATTAGATCGTGCTGGCCTTTTCCCCTTTGCTGCGAAGTTTTGTATTTCAGTTCTATTGATAGAAAAATGTGCATAAAGTGACATGCATTCCTTGGGATTATGTAAGGCATCATTTGTGTCAGCAAAGTTGAATTGCTGGAGGTTTAACAAATTTCAGACGGAGGTATGTTTCAAGCAATAATTCATACCGATATACACTTATTTGATGAGAGTGATATGATTTTAAGCTCTAAACATGTCAATGGAATGTAAAAAATAAAACCAAAGACCCAAAAAATATGATAGTTAAGTTGAACTAAAAATTGCTTTATTGGCATTATTATAGTAATGTTTTATTTTCTATTTCTAAAATACAATACATTTTGTAAATTACAGGGTTGAAGGTGAAAACGAACACACAGTCTTCATTTATAATAAAATATTAATCACTCTGTCGATAAGTTTTTCCTGGGTCCATAAAGTTACGGGTCCGACAAACTGATGTAAGAGCATTTATACTTTTTTCTCGCTTGAGCTAGAACTAATCGTAAGTTAGATATTCTCACCCACACAAGAATACAGACGTACAACTGATTTATTGCATTTTCATGGAAATCCCGTGAAGCAACCATTAGTATGTAAATAAACGAATAAAAGATAATTAATCTTTTCACAGGAAACTTAAAACGTAATCTCATTTCGTGTTGTTTTACACGCTTTTATGTAATCTTATCATACCAGTTATGTATATCTGCATGAGCATAAAGCATAGCATAAAGGTGCATTAAAAAATACTTTAAAAGAACAGATCTTCGTGTGTTTAATCCATGATATAAGTTAACTTATCTTTTATGTATATATATTGTTCATAAGAATATGTCATTCATTAATTTCATATCATGAATTCAACTAATAAATTAAAGCAATTTGTGTACAAAAACCATGTTAAACTGACTTAAACGTGTTTCCACACACTTTTCTTAATTATTATGAATACTGCAAGGTCATAGCTAAGCTTAAAATATTCACTCATCTTGTCATTGTTACTGTGAGAGAACGGTGATAACAAGCTCGTCGTCCAAATAATTTTAAAGATGTTCGTTTGATGGCGCTGATAGCTGATCAACGTTACTCAGTTTATCCTTCTTTGAGCTGATGTGTAAAAAATTCATGAGCTAGTAATGAGCAATAAAAGTCTAGTAATCTTTCAAAATTGCGCGATATGGTTAGGTCAAAGAGTCAAGTGGACAAAAACTGATATCAAATTCTTCATCCGAATTCAAATTAACCGTGGAACCTAACTACCCTTCTGAGTGTTTTCTTCCATCATGCTGTTGCAGGTGACATCTCCGGCATCAAAAAAAATGGCACGACACGCCAGATGGGGCTATTCATAAATGATGTCACGAATTGAGTGAGAGGGGAAGGAGATTCGGCAATAGCACATATATTCGTTTTGTGAACTTTTTGCGTGACATCATTTATGAACAGCCCCTCGAGAGGAAACCCAAATAGTAGCCAAACTGCAACTTCTGTTCCTTCAATCTCCAACAAAAAGTGGTTGCATGCAACAACGGAGCAGAGCTGACTCTAAAAGAGAGGCTAGAATGAGTGTTAGTGCAACTGTACGATCTCGTTTGAAGGTTTACCATAAAACCCATCTTATGTCGTGTTTTCTTTCTTGTTTTCGTCAGACTTCCCGTTCTACTTAATATATTTGCAATTTTTCAAGATGGACACAAAGAGGAAGTTGGAGTCTGTTCCAGACTCATCTACAAAGAAATCAAAGAAAGTGGAGACGCTAAAAACTGCAGCGGATACGACAGATGAGTCAACCACTCTTCCAACTCAACGTAAGTATTTTTTCGCGTCATTCGTAGTCCCTATTTTGCAAATTATCTAAGGCTGATGTTTCAAACAATGTTTTATTATCTATTTCGTAGAAGTTGTCACTATTGATAGTGAGGAGGATGAGGATACGGAAGAGCTGAATGATTACGAGTTTTACGCGAGCTCGGATGAATATCCACGTACGCGTTATTTATAGTTATTTCCAAAAAATTTTAATTAATCATACTTGCAACAAGCAATAATTGATGTTTTTTTGTAATTTTTAAAACAGTAACGCAGCGGTCCTGTCCCACTCCCACTCCACTCCCTAACGAAAACCTGGAAGGCGAATGCGATACGACAACAGCGGAACAAGAGGCAGCGAAAAAGTAGTTCTAAATGATATTTTCGTATTAAAAATGTTATAAGTTAAGTTAATTGGCGAGTTAGGTTGTTGGTTTAGTTTGTTTTGACATATATGCTTCAAAATTAGTTTGAACTTTTATGTACTGTTTGGCTTATCGTATTAGAATAAAATGAACAAATAAAAAATTGTTACTGATAAAATTTGATTCCTCATTCGATTACATTTACTTACCTATCTATAATTTAAGTTCTAAATTTAACTTGCAATTAATTCTCGGCTAATCTTAATTCGCATAAATATATAAAAGCCTTCAGCATCATTTTCCACATGAATGTTTTACATTATGACATATTTGAGCACCAAGAAAATTGACGGGCATTCATCCGCTGGCATCTAATTATCTTAATGGCTGGAAGGTAAAATGCAGGGGCTCCAATCTGCAACATTATTTTCGCACTTTTTCAGCAAATAATTATGCTTATGTGATGCTCATATTTATGAATGCTTGTCATGTGTGAGAAAAAAATAGATAAGCAGGATTAGAACTCAGGAAAAATATACTGGGAGGTAGACCATATTTATATCGCATAAACACGTTCAGACTATCTTTACAAGCGTATATGACTGCATATGCTGCAAATAGAAATAATGCGTAAAAGGCAGCTAATATCCAGTTCAGTCTATTTTGTGTTCTTGACGTATCGTAACAAATGACAAATAAATGCAATTAATTATTAACAGTCAAATCTCTTTGCTCATGTTGACGGTGTGATTGATTACTCGAAGCATATTGCCCCAGCTCACAGAAATTCTGTAATGCATGTTTAATTGAAAAGAATGATTTCCGGTTAAAAGTTAATACACTGTAGGTATCCGCAAGTAGCGTAGCGTCCATCTAATACGATGAAACGTAGCATCACAAATTCCAATGGGACATAACAAACGTGATTTGGAGCAGATTCTTAATATGTTAACAAATGCGTATGAATTTTGGTGAGTATCATGTCGTGAGGTTGGTTCACCAATTAATAAACAAAGTCAATAAATAGCTCTATATGGAATAGAGTATTTTGAGAGATAGCGCATCCAGTAAATAATCCTGCATGGCAGAATGACACCTGGTTTATACCAAAATCAAACAAAGCTGCTCATACTATTATTGGTATATGTTAACATGATTTGAAATCATTTTTACTTATGTATTTAATATTATATAATCTCATCAAAATGGAAGTCTATTTGAGGCTTATTTAATATCAACTTCACCATGATATTTATGAAATTTTGTCAGGCTGTGTATAGATTTTTTATATTTGTGAACGGTTACCTTTTTTTCATGTAATGTTTCAACGCACACAGTTTAGGTGCAGCTTATGAACTTGGATATGTTGCTTGTACTATTTTCTGACTGAAACCTTCGTCCCTACCTTATTTCCATGTTGACTTGCGTAGATAAATCATTTTCTGAATTTTTCCCATATATTCGGACGGTTTACATATTAATATGGAAAGGACTTTAAAATTTTATCAAAAGAAATTTAAGCTAGACCTTCCATTCAGGAAAAGTAGGATATAAATAATTGATTAAGCATAATCAAAGGAAACACAGCGTTCTCTTTATTTTCACGATTAATCTTGCAAGTAGAGAGAGAAATCTTGGTAGTTTCAAAAGCAAGTATTATTTGAAAGTGGGTATGCATACGAATGGACAAACCGACTTATGAACCCTTAGCTGCATCAACGTTATCTATAGCATGATCACGTAATACATCACATAATTTTTACAATGAAATATTTAAAGCGTAGACGTAGAGAATCAATGCTGATTGATTTTAAAAATTCTTATTCAATATGAGTGGTTGTGGTGGAAATCAGCGAATGCATATATTGACTCATAAATAACATGTAGTATTGTAATTATCAAAAGTTTAACCATATGTGTAAAACAAATAATTAATACAATTTTCTCCAAAGCAAAGCTTTAGGCTCCTCTCCAGTTCAGTCTTTCCTCCCTTTTTTGACATACCATACGATTAATTACATTTAAGTGCAACAGGTTTGTCCGTAATGAGAACGCAATAATTGATATCCAGCTAACTATCTTTCCTTTGTCAGTATTTCTAAATCCATGAGTAAATCCCAACCCTTTTTCGTTACAATAGCTTAGGAAATTAAAAAACGGTTCACACTATACGGTAGGGAACTATAGGTAAAGCAATTGAATCATTAGCTAACGTAATGATGTCCGACTTGTGTATAACGTAAGGGTCTTATGAAATAAAAAAGTTAAGCTTTCTCTGATTTTGGAATTGCGTTCACTACTTGATTTAGTTCCCGGTTTTGTGAATTCTGATAGCGACATAATGTAGTAAGTCTTTTGGGTAGTCCAAACTATTCAGTTTTCCACGTTTCATGTCTTTATGCGATTTTGCATTCTCAAGTATCGCATCACTACTTTCTACAAAGTACTTTTGTCTCTTTTATAAAAGATGCAGATTGTGGGTCAATTTGTAAAGATTCATGCATGAAGCTCTTTATGAATCATTATCTATGGCTAACGACTAATATGAAAAATCTTCTTCAAAATTAAAAAGGTCTATTAACTTGGTTATGTTGCTTGTAGCAGTGCAATAAAGCTACGTTTTATCGAATACGGTTACCTCAAATTCCATATAAATAGCTCAGGCAGATTCTCAAGTTTATGGTTCATAAATCTATTTTTTACCAAAAGCAACATGCTAGCCTTTTACAATTGCCAACGCTACTGTACTATATGCTAGAACGTACTGATGTTAGGAAAGCAAACATTGCGTATCACACATGCAAAACAGAATTGGCACAAAATCCACATAGAAAAGAGTAAAACAATATTCGATTCATAGTCAAAAGCATGCTCAAACATGACAAATAACGGTATTCACTTGGCATTTAGAAAGAAAATTTAAAAAACTTTATCCAACAACTCTTCACATGAACGCTAAACAGAATGCATGCAAAATCAAACTATGATAGTGATGATCAATTGACAATAACTAACATGTTAGAAATTCTGTAATGCTATGCTGTTGAATGAATTGTAAATAAATGACAACATTATAAGTAAACATTAGAGAATTTTATCAAATTGTGATGCTGTTTTAATACTGACTTTCATATAAAGTTACATCGTTTAGAGAGAGCATATACATACATATAACTAAACGGTAATTCATCATTCTCATAAAGTCATAAGGATACGCAGTCAAAATGTTAAAAATCATAATGCTTCCGTAAAAGAATTGATACAAAATATATATCGTGGCCCGCGAATACAATACATTTTGTAAATCGGGTTTTTGTGGCGATAGTTAGCTGGAAAACTAACGGAAACTCCATAATGTCTGCAAGAATTCGAAATTAGGTATATGTATATATTGACATTGCAACGTTAATAGCAAAGAGACAGAGACAAAATCTTGATTCTTGACGAGATTCTTGAGAAGGTTATTTTGTTTTCAGCTCTGACATGACACATCGCATGTCCTTCAATAATTTATGTAATACATGAAATGCTGTTTGTTTCACAAGAGGAAAACAGGATGTTGTTTGTATTTCTGCTTTCTGCAACTGCTTTCAAAAGACTACTGATATCTCTTGCACGTATGATTGATGAACAATCCTGTCATATTTTACTACTCCAAAACATAGTTTGGCAATTTCAGGGAATAAGAAAAGCTTCATTTAAAATTAGAAGTGAAAAACTATTATTTGGCTTTTTCCACACCGGCTTGAAATAAACAAAGAAGGAGCAATGACTCTATTGGTTGAAGCATGATAATCCACCATCATTGTTCAGTCAAAAATGTTTAATATGCGCTCTCTGATTCATGCGCTTTAAACGGTAGATAGTGATGCTGGTAGTTTGAAAAACTTTTAAAAATGCTTTCATGGATGGTCAAAGCAGACGGAATCAATTCAAGAAATGGTACCACAAAACTCACGTACTAGTAATCACATAAGGAACACAAGCGTGCAAAGTAATTCATAAAATATGAAGCACATGCAATATCACAAACTATGAAAAAGTCTGGCACGTACCATAATAATATGCATACCAGTTTTACTGGGTGTAAACATAATTGCAAAAAGCACACTAACGTACCACCACAAACGTTATTACTTGGATGCATTCGATAAGGAGTTTACAATAGTTGATTTTAGATTTGCACTGCTCTTCATATGCATCATTTTCTTCATGAAGCAATCCCTTCACACGGCTTACATATAAATAAATGCTCGATTACTCCCTAATTCTTTATAATTATTAGATAAAAAACCCTCGCAGTCTGAAAGTTTCTTTGTTTTTGCATACATTAGCGAAATGAGGACAATCTATGCACAGAGTTAAAATAATATTCAGGCATTTCTACGTTTACAGAACATGCAACTACCACTTAACTATTACTTACAATTAAATCCCTAAATTAGATATGCATACAAATGGACAAACCGACTTATGAATCCTTAGTTATCTGTACATCTGTGATTACATAATACATCACATACTTTTTACAGCAATAGATTAGGACAAGAGTATTGTAATTATCAAAAGATTAACCATGTATATAAAACAAATAATTAATACAACTTTCTCTAAAGCAAAGTTCCAGGCCTAACCATTCAGTTTTCCAAGTTTCATCTTATTATGCGATTTTCTCAAGTATCGTATCACTACTTTCTACAAAGTACTTTTGTCTCCTTTGTAAAATCCGTATGCAAGTGCATGCAAATTATAACGAAGCAATAAAACTGCATTTTTCATGTCACAAGTTGTATTTGCAGCTTATTAACTTGGTTATGTTGCTTGTTAGCAGTGAAATAAAGCTACATCCAATGCTGTTACCTCAAATTCCATATAAATAGTTCAGGCAGAATATCAGGTTCATGATTCAAAAATCTATTTTAACATATTTTTCACAAAAATTTCTTGTAAAAAAATGATAGTGATGATTATAAGCGCGCTTTGGGAAGGGTTCCGCTGTTGCGTCATGTTTTGAAGCATGGTGCGTTGGTACTCCATTAAACAGGATATTTTCTATTAAAGCTTATTCATGTGCAAGTGTGCAAAAAATGTTATTTTAAGATACCACCCACTTATCAAGTTAAAAATTCTGTAATGCGATGCTGTTGAATCGATTGTAAATAAATGATGTTGTTTGTATGCAACTGCCTTCAAAAGAAGATTGATGAACCAACTTAATCCTATACTTCTCCCAAAGATATAGTTTGGCAATTCCAGTGAATAAGAAAAGCTTTACTATTAGTTAGCATTTCCCACACCGTCTTAAAATGAACATAGAAGCAAGTACTGGTGTAAACATAATTGCAAAAAGCACACTAACGTACCGCCAATTAAATGATGGTAATTAAATGAAATCCATAAGTTAGATATTGGATATAGTTAAATTGGATTTATTCTATCAGATCAAAACAAACAACAAACCAACCATCCACCAAACAATTACAAACAGACTATCAATAACATTTTAACAGAAATAAAGAAAAATTAAATTCAGTTTTAGTTGCTTCCAATGATTTCAGTTCCCTTTTCTTCCTTCCATTTGGCTGCCATCACTGCGGAAGCCTATATAAATAGAAATAAAAACCAAGTTCAAGATACAGTTCATCAGAAATAAAAACCAAGTTAGCATCAATTTAAAAAATGCTTACCCTAAATTTCCCACGAAGCACAAGCGTTGATAGATTGGGCATCTCCAGGAATCCGAAATAAAACGACATATCAGAGATTAGCGAAATAATTGGAGCTGACACAGTTGAACTGCAATCCACAAGTGCAAGTGATTGCAAACTTTGAAGTCTTCGGATGGATGGTGAGTCAGCATTATTTCGCGCATTCATCCATAACCAATAATTTGGAATCGCTTGTAGGTTAACGATAACATTTGTCGGTAATCCGGTTAACGTCGTGTCCCAAAATAATTTATCAACATTTACATATTCATCACTCCCTTTCACGTTGATTGCGAGCTTCTGAAGACCCGTCATTTCCATGAAAAGGTACTTCACACCGTTTGTCTGTCTTCCAACCAGTGTGATCTCCAACGAAGTGACATTTTTAAACGCTTGGTGGATCCCTTTCATCTTCTCCAG
>JAQIXX010005767.1:0-13384 GCA_034700605.1 Willowsia nigromaculata
TTCACAGCGACTTCTGTAATCATCCGATTAATTTGTTTGAGGTATCAAATGAAAGCTAATAAAATGGTTTACAAGGTGTATTCTCAGATTTTAAAAATTCGATGTATATAACACATGGTGAGCAAATAAGTAAATTTGGTAAATTTTCGTGAGACGAGGAAACCCTTTTGGGTTCGCTTGTCATTTCTAATAAATATATTCGAAGTGAAAAACAATTCTTACCCAATGTACAAATTTGCATGGGCTATCACATATGATAAAGAAACACTAATAGTAGGGTATTGAATTTAAAAATATATGAATGTTAATACAAAATATAGTAAAAATTGAGAAATTTTCAGGTTCACACCATTTTAATTCATGAACCCATAACCCGTTTGACAAGATGAATAGCACGTTGGAAAGAGTACAGGAAATACTACATGGAACACGGTATTAGGAATTTGGAAACGTGGATTTGTCTATTAAATTTGGGAAAATAAACGAAAATAGCTCCAAACTTGAGACCCTGATTTTCTTCGCCCATCACTCCCCTCAATGAGGATGCTAGACAACCAAACTTGGCATGGTGTCTCCTTATGACCCATCATACTTAAATACCACCATAAAAAAGAATTCCAGAAGATTGACAAATTTGGTGCTACCAGAATTAAAATAGTTACTCTAACTAAGATTTCAATAAAGATAAAAAGCCTAATTAACCACAAGAATTTGTTATAATTGATACAATCATTTTCCCAATTTACTAAAGGTAATCATTATGAACATAACCTAATTCAGTCGGAAATCTTAAATGATTTTGGTGTTGTAACCAGTTAATCATAAAGTCCAAATCAAACTTCATCTCATTGATTGATTTCAGCTTTCCTGCTTCAGCAGGTATGTATAGTAAATGCAAACCTACCATTTATTTCAAAGCTAGTTTTTATGTTGATTACTAGTGCAAATATTTTTATTGCATTAATTTTGTTACGAACAGTCTCCTCAATGTCTGGAGTTCTATACGGGAGCACAATGAACGTGCTTAAGTGGTTATTATAGATATTCCTTGAAGTTAATTTTGTCTAATACTTATTAAAACAAACGCAAAAGTGGTTGTTTGTTTAATTTTAAGACAGGTTTGAGACCAGACCTAAAATTTCATAAATTTTATTATTTTTTCTGAATGTATTAGATGTTTTCATTCTTATCCGAAACTAAACATATAATAAAACCACAATTTCTCTAATGAACTTATTATAATATTTTAAAATGGGGATTCTTTTATATTTTTCCAATATTATTAAAGAACTGCTAGTGATAAATAGTTCGATTTATAACAATGGAAATTACAATGAATGTAAGCAAAATTGTATAGTTTGCAGCTTAGAACGGTCTGCTCCATTGTTGGGTATAGATGTAAATCCAGGTGTAATAGTATTCAATTTTTGTGAAAAAATTTATATTTATTTTAAGCATCAATACGCCATGTTAACACCACCAGCGGCATGCTGAATTTAATATTCTAAGCCAATCAATTTGTGAAGCCATATTACTTTTACTCAGGCATGGACGCTGGGTTTTAAAGCAAGTGGGCAGACCCATTAAAACCCGGGTTTTATTGGGTCACCCGGCCGACGATTGTGCTGGGTATTTGGGCTTTATTCAAAATAACATGCATTCATATGGAGCCATAGAAAGCCCGCCAAATGCACACCCTATATATAGGTATGCATAGACCCATTAAAACCCACTACCCATTAAAACCCGTTGAAACGCAGAAAACCCGCGGGCACTGGTTTCTATCTCCATACTCGCGGGTTTCGTCCATGCCTGGCTAATTGGCCCAACCCTATTTTAGCCCCGCCCTGGCCCAGCACGTGTCAGATACCTCATGACAGCATTCTGATTATATAAATATGTTTTCTAAATGCAGGCATTCGAGATTTTACAAAGTTGTTGGTGTTAATTTTGATGAAGTCAGATTATAAATAAACAACTGAGATAGCTTTAAATTGCTTTTAGACCTACGTTGCCCAATTACATTATTAATAGCATACGAATTCGTGCATCAAAAAAACATTTGAAACTTGCAGGCGACAAAATACAAAATAAATTAAATTTTTTTTAAAAGACGCATGCAAAATTGAAATGGGCAGTTATAAAGACCTAATTAATGCACACATATGGAATGTATTCTAAAAACCATCATGTTAAGGAATTTGAAAGAACAGAAATGTTATAAATTGAAAACAGTAGGAAGGTTTGTTGTTCAGTACTTTCTAAAAAATTTGCACAAGCTTAAGACAGCTTTAATAAATATATCTGTACTACTTAACAACTATCTACAGAGACCAACGTGTAAGCACACTTGCTTGCTACTTGACTACTACTGACTGACTGCATCAGCCTCAACATCAAGGACCAACTCACAGCGCTTATGCTGGCACGTATCATAATCATAATAGGTGCATTCTCAGAATGCCCATACACTACAGAAGGAATACCATGTGTTTTGGTAAGTGGGTATTTTTTCAGCCAAAATTATCGTAAATTTGTAACTAGACACTGAATTATGTATATTTAACGTGTAAGTGTAATTTTCAAATTTAGTTTCCGTAGATGCCGTAGTGATTATTCCAAGAGGCTAATTATTGAGGGGGCTTCTACAATGCTTCACTGACAAGGTATGATCACCAACTGTTAATTGAGTTGAGAGTACTCGTTAGTAAATTCTAAATGGTTTGGACACGTTCTTTGCAAATCGGAAATCCGGTTTTTGTAAGACTCCCTTTAACTACCACATACTGCATTGGAAACTGAGCTGGAGGCGCCCGCATGCAGTGGAAATAACACGCAAATGGTTACTTCTCGGGATCTCCCGCACAAAGTAGGAACATTTTGCCCAATCGGGCATGACTAAAGAAACCATGTTCACCGCCTGAACCCACGTTTACTCCCTGCTATATAGCTAGATACTTTATATTCCTGTCATCTGTTAATGAGCCAAAACAACAATTTCGTCTTAATAGTTTCATTTTGCAGTTATACAGTGGTGTGTCTCTGTGGTTGAAGGATTTGAGTTGATTTTGCGGAAACCTGCAATTTCAGCGCTTGAGGGAGCTCCCGGGAGTTGGCTTGTGAGGTGCGTGTTGCTTGATCGCGTCTCCAGCTCAGTTTCATATCCGGTAGTTACCAAAAACCTATTTTAGATTTGAAGTTAGCGTGTCCGAGTTCATCAAAACAAACAATATTTAGAAATCATATCTGAAGAGTTAGGGAACGCATACTTTCAATAAACTAAAATAATAAATTTCTAAAATATGCATGCAATTTTCTATAAAACATTGCAGTTATACCACATATTTATTTACTTATTGCTTACTTAATTACAAACCGTCAAGTTATATTTATTACAGTTGATGTGAAATTAAAAATTTCTCGAAGTGTAAATAGAGATCATGTGGTAGATGAAGTAGCAACGATTTTAAAAGAACCTGTATTTGACGGGGGCGAGAAATTAAATCAAGAGTAATCATTGAATTTCTGGCTTGAGAGAACCTCGAATTTTTGGCTTGAGAGAACCTCGAATTGTTGGGCATCTATTTGTGAGAGGCTAGCATTAGGGGAAAGCGTCATTGCGACTTTGTGGTAAGCCTAAAAATGTTGAATGGAAAAATCATGGAGAGCATGAGATTGAGAACAGGGTGTAGGTGATGTTTCAAGTTAAACTTATACTAACATTAGTATTGTTAGACAAACAGATCATACGTATCTTCAAACCCAATGCGCTCCTTTAGTGATGGAAAGAAAAAATGTACAGTGTAATTAGGCATATTATCTTTAAGTATGATAATTGCCCACTGTACCGAAGTCTGTTGAATCGAATTAAATTGAGAAATTCAACTATAGTACTATATACGTCACAAACATTTAAACATGCTAACCCTGAAATGTCAGGCAGTACAACAACGTATGTTAAAAACTTAGTTAGAAGTTAAGACCAAAATTTAAGCCAACTTACGGGTCATCATGAACTTCGTTTTGACCACATAGATTCCAACGGACACAATCAAAGTCTGTGAATAACGTTATTCCAAACTTACTATCGGGAAAAGCCTCTCGAATCAGGAATGCTATTTCAACAAGCTTTGTTGAAAAGATATCAAAGATAACCGAGTATGTATCATTTATAGGTCCACGTGCTTGGGATCCAGACCCATCCAACAAAAACATGAGTTCGACGTTAGGGCTCATCGAAGGACAGATTTCTTCTACGCATGTTTCCGCTAAATTAGCAAATTTTAATTTAAAAAACAACAATAACTTTAAAAAATAAGGTAAACATAAAAACTTGCAAGAATAAGTAATTTATCAAAATTTGATTTCCGGCTTCGCAGGAAATTGAAATGATCCTATTGGACAAACTCCACGCTAATATTTCATGGTTTAGTCATTATTCGCCAGAGGGCGTTTTGTGTATACAAATTAATTTTATGAAAATATTCTACCAATTACAAACTTTTGAATAAGTACATACATAACCAATGTCCTCGAAGCAAAACGTTTTATTGTAAAATTCGGAAAAAACCTACAGCCGTTTAGTCAGGAGACCCGACAGTGTGAAAAGTTATATAACGGTCAAACCAAGATCGCTGGACTTGTTGGAAGCTTCAGTCCTATGGAAATTGGTCACATTTTACTATGAGAGACGGTTCATGAGCCAATTTTTATTTCTAATTCGAACACTTCCATCGCCGTATTTTTCCCAGTGACACTAGCTCCTAATTATGAACATTCTTTTATTCATACTTTTATTCAATATACCCCGTTTGACAATTAAAAATTTGACTCAATAGATCTCCCTATTAACTCAGCTTTTCTTTTTTGAAGTCCCAAGACCCAAGTCAAATTGTAGATAGCAAACAAAAGCTCTGTATCATTGAATTGGTTTATAAAACAAAATCTTGAGGCTTTGAAGTGCTCTAAACTAATGTAAAAGTACAGAAACCAAATTGATAATGATTTGAACTATATGATAATAATTAGCAGCTAGTGTCATATTGGGAAATATATGGTGATGGACGCCTTCGCCACAGAAATAAAAATTGGCTCACGGAACGTCTATTCTGGGAAAATGTAACCAATTTCCATAGGACTGAAGCTTCCAACGAGTCCAGCATTCCTGGGTAAAACCTTTTGTAATTTTGCAAAATTTTATATGCAAAAAATCAGTATTAAAGAATGCGTTCGAATGAGCCGTCGAATACCGTATGTTTTAGAAAAAATTTGGCTTTAAAAACAGTTTCTGGTTGCCGTTAGTGACAACCCGTAGAACTCGTCCATGTTTAGGTCATCAGCAGACATGATACATCCCATTATTTTTTTTCTGTTAATACAGTAGTGGGTAAGGTGAAAAAGCTGGGTGCCGTATGCGCTCAGCTCTGGGCATGTTTGATTATTCAAATGAGTTCCTTCCCAATTTACATACATGCATGTGCTCAGCTGTGTGCCGGAACCCGTTCGTGTTATCGTAGGTCGTATTACGGAGTAGAACAGTTATGGGATATATCGTGTCTGGTCATCAGTAATCGATTTCAAAAATCAAATTTTAAGAATTCGTTTTTGTTCGAAGGTTATCATCATCATTAAACAATTGAAAATTTCATATTCCCTTACCCTCTTGTTTGTGACAAACTTCGGATGAAAAATTGTATTTACAGAAAGCATGAATGCACTTCCAATGGTTTCCATTAAACAGATTACATGGTACATTAGGAGGCGAATAAAAAGGGTCGACTAATTTGTTGACAGCAAATGCTGCAATCTCAAAATATCCTTCAGCGAATAAGCATTCCCCAAAACAAAAGCTAAGGGGAACAGTTCCATTAGTTATTTTGATTGGAGGTAAATCTTTCACTACGATTTGTTTATCTACAACTTTAAAATTCATTATTATTTCCACGCCAAAGTTCCTTTTTCCTGCAATATTGGCTACATCCAATTCAGCAAATATGTATTGGTTATACAGCTTTATGTTGAACGTCTGAAACATAAAAATTACAATTATTAAAATGTTTAACCCATTAATTCATCAAAACCAAAAATAAATTTCTAAAATCAAAAAATATAATTTATAAAGAATAGCTTTAGAATTGTAAACTGTAAGAAATGATTGTCTAAATGTGTCGTCCAAATGCCATTAAACAAAAAATTTCAATGGAACTTATGGGAGTTTTATTTGTAAGGCAACAGATTAAACCTCGTACACAGTAACTTCTTAGAGATTCAAAGAAAACGTTTAAGCAATAACTCACCTTTTCACCAGGACGGACATCAAAAAACTCAATTGTTTTAATTGACAATTCGTAAAATCCTTCATCACAAATTGCAAAATTGTACACAATACATCGTCCGTTCTCTCTTTTTGATGAATCAGCATACACGATTGTTTGGTAAAGCATTATGTCCTTGCTTGTCGATTCTACTGGATCCTTTGCCAAGTATTCCTTTCTAATATTATGTATATCATTATAAAATATGGCCTTATCTGCAGCGTAAAGGATGCCATCTACACCAGTGTAGGATTTTCCTCCAAGGTTTATAGCAATGAGGGTTTTTTCGATTTCACAATTTCCCTTTGGTTTTATATTTTTGCACAAAACACCACTTGTCAGGTAAAAAGCATTTGGTCGCCCACATTTCGTTAATTCCAATAGGGATTCATCACATACTGAGAAAAGGAGTTTAAAATTTGCATTATATGTATATTTTAATACTAAATCTATCTCTCAATCTACACATAAGACATATTGTGTACCCAGGTTGATGGAAATAGAAATTTAGTTTTCAAAAAGCCAGCTTATTGTGAAATTGGCATCGTTACGTATGAGTGCTAATAAAATTGACTTCATCATTCAAACTTCAACTTATATTTACTAAACTTATATGCACTTAAATATAAAATCCCTATATGACAACTAGTTTTTGGTTAAACCGACGGGTTTTGCCATGTCTGTCCCTATGCTATGTAACATTCGTTTTCATTAAATAGAACTTGAAATAAGTAAAAATTTAAGAAATGTTTCCTAACTTCATGGGATTAGTGTGAATCTCACTTGACCGGAGGGAAGAAGGAATGTCTATTGTTGATGCAGAGGAACAGAAGCTTGAGTAATGAAACAAGCAGATGAGCCCCAGGTGTTTAACCAATGTGTGCTTCGGGAAAAGGATACATTCGGTTGGAGCAATTATTTGCCAAATGAATTCTAATGGTAGACCAACTGGTTTTTTCTGGCTGTTTTCTACTTAACAATTGTGTTCCTCATATACAAACAAAGATTCTTCCATGACGTAATCAATCTACCTAATTCATAGACAATTGTTAAGCTACTCCCATTTGGTCTTTTCCATTGCTAATACACCTTTGAGACGAAGATACTGTTACGATGCTTTTATTGGTTAAGGAAATCGTTCAAATCCTGCTTTTTGTTGCGGTCATTCGTTCGTTCCGGGCACTACAATAACAAAATACTCGCCGTCATATGGTATGACTATGCCGTGCTACAAAGTCAAACATGTGATGTATGGACAGACCCTGTGTATACCGGAGCATTCTGCTGCCCATATAAAGTACATGCTTCTGAGAAAAAGCAGGATTTGAGCGATTTCCTTAACGAATAAAAACACTATGCTAGTATATTCATAAAAGTGTAATGCCTATTTTAAATGCAAGGTTTCTATACCCTACTTTCCAATAAAGCCAAGCGGGGACAAGGGGTTTACCTTTTGTGGGATTTAAATTATTTTTATATTTTTAAAATTATTTTAAATAATTTTCTTTTTATTTTAAGCCTGTTATGGTTTTGGAAACTTATGTGTAAAAAGTTTAGAGTAGCATACATACCTCTCTCTTTCGTACTTTGACACCTGCCATCCAATGATAGTTGGCACTCCATCGTATTGCATGCACAAATATCTGAACAAAATTGATGACATGAGAATTTATCGCTCGAACACGGCCTTGCGTAATCTGAAAAATTGAATTAAGCCAAGTATATGAGGGCTATGATATGATGGTATTAAAGTAGTGGTTTTCGAACATAGAACTTTCGTATGACTGATTATAGTTTTTGGTTTATAAAATCCAGTGTTATGGTGTTTGAAGACGTTCATTAGACAACAAAGCTGATATGAATGTAAGATGTAGTTTAAAATTAATTGCTTTGAAATTCTAAACCCTTCTAATGTTAAACCAGTGACTATAGAGGGTAAAGATGAAGGAAATCCATGGTATAAACAAAAACATCTGGTTAAGTATTGCCGGTATACCATTGCTGTGCCCTGCTTATGTTTTGATTGGTTGAAAAGTGTCCTACTTATGCTTTGTTTGGTCGTTGCTTTACCACGCAGTTTACTCATCTTTCCAAGTCTTCTACCTTTGTACATCTTTTTAGTCAATGATGTTAAACAAAGGTCTTTTCTGATAATACAAACGATATTTAAGGTTCAGGTTATAATTAGTTTTAATCAAATTTATTTTTCAAATGAGACATAATACTTAGCATACAACTTTGTGGTAAATGTGTTTACAAGTAAGTGTCACTTTTTAGCTAATAATTAAAAACAGATTACTTAGCTTCATCATATTAGGAGTTTATATACAGAACTAGATGTTATTAAGCATGTTCAATTGTGAATGATTTTTAAAAAGTATTCTGATTTGGCATGCTCGGTCCCCGAGAATGATTTTTTTTGAGTGACTGAATGACTAATTTGGTATCCTCCGAGCGCTCGATGAATGACTTGGAATTCATTCTTTTTTCTATGAACGTTACTCTCACTGTACCCCACAGATGAGGTGAGAAATGCGCACGAAATTCAAAATCTAATAAAATCAAATAAGTTGTCTCAGGATGCCCTGTGCTGAGAATGAATACCAAAAAGTCATTCATATTTGAAAGACACTGAAAATTCTTGCATTCATGATGTCACTCAAGGATGAATGAATAACTTCAAAAAAAGAATCCAAAATTGAACCTGCTTATTATATTATCGTTGAATCTTTGCTGACTTTTCAATTTCGGTTTCAAAGATGTGTGTACTTTCAATTTCTTTTATCGCATGGAAGACAATCCCTAAGTATTATACTAGAAAAAAGTTGTCTTAAAAAAGTCATGTTCAGTTTCCATTCTCGGAACAGTATAATTATATTCCTGCTTTGAACATCGTTCACTCTGATCTCTTTTTCCAAAGTATTTATAGCAGGAGCTTACACTTGTTTCGTTCCAGATTTGTTTCAAAACATATTTGAACATAATCTTTAACCCTTTCATGGCAAACCAGTTTAATTGTTGTTGTCTGTCTTTATTTGTCAGTTTATGCCTTTGTTTTGCTCGTAGTATTCTTAATATAATCTTATTAATTCTTTTAAATTTTTAATAGAGAGGTTTCCCCAGATCATTATGTAAAAGTCTTATTTTGACAATACTAATGAAGTAGCAAAATTGTTTCTCCATTATGATGTAAAATATTTTCTATATTTATTTAACATGTAAATTCGTTGTGGGATTTATTTACAAATGTTTTCATAGTGAGAGTCATAAATTAAATTTTCAATGTGCATTAATCCGAGATATTTAAACTCATTTACACATTCAGAATTTTTATTTTCAATTGTTCCGTAGTTTAATAATATAAAAGGGTAACTGACGTCTGATTTGAAGCTTCTGAAATTGTTATTTATGTTACATCGACTGTCCCGTTAGCGCAAGGATTATGAATGAAAAATGTTGGAACAAAATACTAAACTAATACTAAAGGTAGAACGCAAGTGGGTACAACCCTTAAATTTTCAGCGGTTTATTTTAAATTTATGAATGAAGTGTAGGTAACGGAACAACAGGCCATGCAACAGTAGCAGTAGCATGAGTTCTTAATGGGAGACTAATTTTTAAGTTCTTACCTTGAAATCTCCTGCAAACACCAGTGGCACAGTCGTAATTACAATGAAACGTCCGACAAGCCACTGCCAAGTTGTTGTACATTGAACAGTCTACAAAATATTTGTATATTACGAATACTTTAAGAGTTAAATGCATTAATTAGATATCAAAAATAAAATCCTGATAGCCATTTCAACACGAATTAAATTGCCAGTTGTAACGTATGAATGTGAAGAAAAATATTAAATGCCCTCTCATAAAATAACCTTTTGAATGCTAATTTATGTCACACTGTGTAATGATACTATATATTATAGTATGTGTTTAAAACATTTTTGAACAGAAACCTCGATACTCGACACGAATTGGAAGAAAATCGTTTCTGTCACCTTGTGTCAAGGTAAGGAGACATTGACTAACAGTTAAAAAAAGCTTTAGGACTGAAGACATTCAATACGGTGTTAAATTGTTTTAAAAAATGCGCACCTGTCGTAGAAATACATTTGGCGGCTTTTGTATCAAAGATACAATTTGGATTCAATTCACATATGCATTTGCTGTTGAAAGTTTTGCATACACCGGGTACATTGTTGTCTTCGGAAAAATCTTCATCGTTGCAATCATTGTCAGCTTTCACCAAAATGCCTGCGGTAATACACAAGTTCAAATATAAATTATTACACTAAGTACGTATAGAAAAATTTGATATTCGTGTATACGACAAGCTTAAATTTGTTTAACCGGAATATAATTTTATGGTTGGATTTATTTTTGCTATGAATTTTTTTTAATGAGCTTATGATCCATGAAAGAAGTCTTCAATATTTTGAAATACATAAATACTTTAAGCAACATTAGTTTACCTCATGCACAAATTTTACGTTTATTTAACAAAACATGCCAATATTCGAGAAACAAAGTAGCACCTATTTATTTCTAAACTAAGCAAGGTATCCTACTTTTACTTTTTGCAACCCCCATTAAATATAAAAAAGAGAAAGACGAGGTTTAAAGGATTTTTAAAATGCTCACAAATTAACGGAAAAAATAGGAAATGTTTAGTGGGTAAATTTTAAAACAATAAGAAAGCTTCAATGTAAGTAATTAAGACGTCTGAGACACAACACATTCTTCAAGCTACAAAAAATATGATGGCTCATAGTTCAAGTGGTTTTCTGCACTCCTATGGTAGTAGTAAAAATTAACTCTTGAAACTTTTCCAATACCGAGATCTATATTTAGCGAGATGATGAAATCATTATCAGTATATAATCGGAACGTTTAATGTTTTTCTAGCCTTCGTTTCGTTTGAAATCTTAGATGCTTTGTATAGTTTGATTCGACCCGCACTGCACTCATAATTCTTGTACTCAAAGTTATGCAGATTAAGCTGCTACAACAGGACTGAACGTACGTCTGCTTTATTTAAAATGTGCATGAAAATTTAGGGTAGATATGAGACACCATTTCATAGTCAAATAAGATATTCTTCCAAACTATACAAGTTTTGCTATTAAATAGACCCACGTCTATATTATTATTTAAGATGCAAACTTAAGAGTAATAGTCATCCTACACTGCAGTATATTTTGTTGTAAAGGTATATCAGAGTGTCTACCGTGAAATGTAAATATTTCAAGCATTTAGGTTGAAATGGCTTTTTGATAGGATATTCCTTAACGTGGATTCTTTTCGCAGACATAATGGCGATTAAGTGAGAAAAACTAAGTTAGAATATATTCCTTTTAGTTAAGTGGGTGATATTATGAATGAATTGTGGCAGTTAAACATTATGTTATGCTCCGTCGATAAGTTTTGAAACAATAAGGATGCTCCTAGCCCTTTCAAATACAATACACGTTAAATGTCTAACCACCATTATGAAGATTTGTCATCATTGTCAATTAATGAATGAACAAGTTTGGACAGAATAAGATGCATTAACTCACCGGAGTGTAAAACAACCCGTAATTCACTAACATTTTATTCAAAGTTAGTAATGAACTGAATATTACAATGAAGTAAGAGTGTTTTACTGAGTCTAGCAAATTATTTTGCAATATGAGGTATTACCCTACATCCCCAAAAAATGAAAGGAGTAGCACATATTCCGGTTGATTTTAACATGGATTTGATGTATACTAGAAAATTTTTTCTTGGTTACTGCAACCAAATTTTAAAATGCAACTAAAAAATACATTTTAATATTAAACTATAAACTGATAGGCTGTAACTATTACACGCTTTTCCCCTGACCACCGGGTTTAAGTAGCTTGGCTCTACACGGGCTTGCTGTGCTATGCCAATCACCTTACAACTGACTGTTGGTTTATCACAAAATTTTTGGTGGCATAAAATGTTTAAATATATTTAAATCGTTATGAGCAAAATTGATTGCCCTTGTAACTAAGACCGTGCTCATACTAACAGCATAGTACAAATACCGAATGGAAAATCGAATATACTTCTATTTAAGTTTCACTAAAACTATACTTCAAAATTTAAGCGGTACTCTTTAAAGATTTGAAAGAAAAATTTCTCACCCGAATCTTGCCCATCGACCGCACGCCGAGATCGATGAATTTGCAACTGACAGTTGCCTTCAAATGTGTACAGAAACACGAGTAAAAAAATTAACAGAGATCCCACACGACTAAGATTTAAATGCACGCCCATCGTTACAACGCAAATGAAACTACACAGCCTGAATGGAACATATTCATCAACTGCTGCACCAAACATGCAAAATGCTGACCATCAATTTCAAAGTAATAATAAAATTAATTCCTCCGTTAAAAAGTACTTGTTAATTTGCAGAGAGGTTTAGGATGCAATCCAAGGATATGATGCACAAATGGCAAAAGGCAAATATCCCATTGTTTAATGTAAGTAATTAAGACGTATGAGACAATAAAACATTCTTCAAACTAGAAAAAACTATTATGGCTCATAGTTTAAGTAAATTAGCTGCACTCTTATGGTAGGTATCATCGATTGCAAAATATAAAGAATGGAATTGACGCAAAATATTGCATAAGTACTAATTAAATGCATTATAATATCATCAGCAATTATCATCTTTTGTATGCATAAACGAGCGAGACTACCTAATTCATTTAAATATTTTAAGTTTCCATGTAAACAATGCCCAAAAACTCAGCAGCTGATAGTAATACGATGAATTTTAATAAAAATTTATGAAATAATGTCATGTACAATACAAAATTCTGTTCGGGCAACCGTTAAATGCAAATCAAGGTTTGGCCCTAACTGCAGTTTCTGTACTCGAGATGCTGGTTCAAAAATCTATGCAGATTAAGCTGCTACAACAGGACTGAATGCACGTCTGCCCTATTTTAAAATGCATACCTGCACTCCATTATAAATAAATAAATAAATGTTTTTATTGCAGACCACAATCAAAAATTGAACAGGATCCATATAGTTAAAAAGTATAAAAA
>JAQIXX010005768.1:0-13383 GCA_034700605.1 Willowsia nigromaculata
CTCCTGCTTCAGAGGTTCCTCAGAGGTCGTCTGTCTTGCCAACTCCGCCTTCCGAGCCTCCTCAGCTGCCGCCTGTCTTGCCAAGTCCATCTTCTTCTTCTTTGACACGTAAGCATTTCTCCGTTGGGCTTTTGGAAAGGCGTTCCACTTGGCAGCCTTGGAAGGGCAGTTGTAGCCGCCATCAGCCTTGGATCCATAAGCTTCCCTCTTTTCCAAATAGCGATCCTTGTAGTGCTGCTTATCCAGATCAGGCAAATTCCTCCATCGCCTTCCACACTCCTTGGCCATGGTGAAGCAGTTGCCTTCATAGTTCCTGAGCATCTCTTTGAAGTAGAGGATGAACGCATTGGCGGGATGACGACCTCGTCCTTCCTCCCGAGGAGGTGCCGGTCTGGACGCCTTTTTGAAACGTCGAAGTCGGAAATCCATATCGACTGGGTTCCAATTCCCTTCTTGAGATCCTTCCCTTTTAAAAAGAATGACTGTTTGAGGTGATGGGTTGGAACACTACTTGTTCTGAGTGGACAGACAATAAAATATTTATTTAATTATTTTCTCAAAAATAAAATAAATGAATAAATTAAGGAATGTGGGAAAAATTTTTTAATGGGTTTCCTTGGCGAGTGTTTGGAGGTAACCTCGGATTTCCCATTGGTGATGTGTGAGGGTTGCTCAAAAGCGACAAGTCAAGTAACGAGATTGTGTGAAGAACTGGAGTGGATCTAGGGGCGGTTAGATAAGTATTGGGGGGCGGTGACGGAAATTATTACGAAATCTGATGGGGACCTGGAGAAGAAGAAGGAGTTGAAAAGAGGTTCCTCTGGAAAGACAGAGCTCAACGGGAGGGGTTTGAAGTCTTGGGAAGATACTGGATTTGCTGAGGAAGGAGACTAAAAAGTTGTGTAAATTCTAAATAATTTTATTTTGAGATTTGTCACTCGACGAAGGGTCAAAAGATATGCTCCCAAGTCTGATGAAGGAGGCTGAAAATTCCCAATGTTTATTAGAACAGGAGAGGAGAAGGAGGAGGATCATAATAATAAAAATTGAGGAGGAGACCAGAGGTGAACCACTAACTTTTAAAATAGAACCAGTTCACACAAGTATGAAAATTATCATGATCTTAAATTCTTATTTCTTTGTAGAATTAAGTCAATTTACATGCGTATTTGAAATTTGTAACTGGAAGGACGAAATATACAGACGTCCTGCCTTTCGGGGATTTGTTCAGCATTATTTATTTAACCAAAAACGTTATCCCCAGGTTCACACATTTTCATGAGTGCGTCTATTTGAAGTAGCCTAAAAAAGTTTTCTAAATGCTATTTATACTGATCCCCTCTTCAATAAGTACATTTAATGAAGTCGGGAGAGTTTTATTCGCTAGAATCGTATCGTCTGCTGAGTTAATTTCCTCCACACTTTTCTCTGATTTATCGTTTGTCCCATAAGAATTAAATGCGTATAGTTCACAAAGCAAACAAACCGCACAAGTTATGTAAACACTTGCAACTACAATCATAATGACAAGAAAATTTTCTACATCAATCTGATTTTCGTTTGTTACAATATTCCTTGAGTCTTCGAAGTCCAGTTCGAGAAAATACTTTTGCGCCAAGTCACCCCAGTCCTTCCACTTGCTCACGAGCCCACTCTGCACAATTCTTGTGTATGACTCCATCATCCAAACTCTGTTGACAGTATACATTTCAATAAACTGTGAGTGCGTTTTTAGTACTTCCGGCAATGCATAACAGTCTACGTCTTCATTTCCCAGCTCAGCTCGAAGGAAATGTGTGTATTTTGCCACAACCACGTTAGTATCTATTGTTTTTATAAGTCTTGCAAATTTTCTGGATAAATACTGGAAAATATTTGAGCGTCTTGTCGTTTGATGAAAACTTGAGTTTAAAGTATTTAGAATGTTTCGCTGTCGAAAATCTTCATGCACAAACTGCCATGGATGAGGTAAATCAGAAGGCCACAAAATTTTATAACCATTTTCCAGAAACTCAACCAAAGTATCAAAAACATTTGGGGGTTCTGGTACCGTCAAAATGCTCACAATTCCGTTTGCATAAAATTGGGAGACAAAAATCCATAAAAACTGGATGAACACAAAACAAGAAAATTTAAACGTGTTTGAATATTTTTGTGGTGGTTTATAACGTAAACGAATGACCACAAACACACCAAATATCGAGATTGTGAGTATCCACGTCCCAAGTGAGAATGGATGAATCCATGTACCAGCGTCAATTTCTAGAGTGTCAATTTTTCCTGAGTTTAGAATGCAATAAATTACCTGAAACGCGGTATTTTGCAAAAAGCTGAGTCCTGTGAGTTTGTAATAGGGTAATCTAATATCATACAGGTAGGCATTGTCACTTAGTATGTATTGCCCGGATATGGTTAGATCATACGTTATGCCACCCGTTTTCTTGTTAGCAGTATACTTGTGGGTCTCTATTGATAAATTATGGACCTGGGAAATAAGGACAGAAATCATGAAAGACGAGGAGCAAATACGAAATTCTCGAGATAATCTAAGTATGCACAATAATGCATTATCTTTGTCAATTTTGGAGTCCAAAACCACATCAACTTTCCTTTGATTTCCGTTACGAAATAGATGTTTATGTAGAATCATTGGTTGTTTCAGCTTTTTTTGAAATTGGGAAGTTGCTTCTTGAATCCCATCTTTTTGAACGCAGTAACCGTTGCAAACAAATGAGTAGTAAATTTTTGGGCAACTAGAAACATTCGATATAGTCAAAGCAGCCATAAGTGCGGGAAAGTTTCTCTCTTCACTTGTAAACCATAAGGTTTCATTAAAATCTTCTGGATCTTTTAATCTATCTATTAGAGGAAATATAACTAAAGTGTTTGGCTGCATGAGAAAATAATTGTGTTTAAAATTAGCTTGATGGTCAGCTATAACTAAATGATTGGGTTGATGAAATTTTACTCCATACTGATAACCAACGTCGGGTTGATATCCACGGAGAAATAAGGTACGTGAATTTTGGAAAGTAAACGCACATTTGTCGAAGGCGAAATCAAAAAAAAATCATGTCAAAGCTTTCAGATCCACTGTCTAAAGTTTGGAAAATAGCTTCTAAAGTCCTCTGAAAAACTTGAATATCACTAGGGCTTTGGGGGGAAAGTTGATAGGATCGAACCATGTGTTGGATTGATAGCAGGATAACGGTTGGCATGATGAAGACTTTCATTGTTGCTGTCGACACAATCGGCGTTCCCATGAAAACGATTAGATATGTGTACTCACGACGTGATAATATCCAAGTCAGAGTAGGTCTTGTCTATAAAAACTTGATAGATTATAATTTGTCATGACATATAATTCTTCATGAGACTAAGACATTTATGCAAATAAATTATAGGAAAATTTAAAGCGTTTACTTAGCTCTCATTAAGTTTACATAAAGACAAGCTTTAGCAAATTATATTCAGTTGATAAAAGCCTACAATGAAGAATAAGCTGGTCTTAAGTATCAAGTATATGCACTTTAGTTGATAAACTCATTTATATACGTCTGGTGTACTAGCATAAATAATCTTGAAACTAAGTTAGGATCTTGTAAATTTGAAGAGGTCTAAGCCGCGTATTTAAGAGAGCACTTAAAGCGAGAGTTCATTACTTGACTAACTGCTTTTCATGAAGCTAGATCGTAATTATCGTTTAAAATCTGAATAAATACTTATCACTGGAGAAAAAATTGTAAAAATATTGGAGAAAAGCGTCTACTCTTAAATAATGTAAGATTTGCAATGGGAGAAATATAATATCAATAAGCTAACTAATCAAGTAGACATTTGTAATGATAAGCCCTTTTTATGCAAACGTATTACGGAATTATGCATGCCCAATATGCTTTATCGATGCACCAGCTGTCATCAGTTTACAAATTTCCTGACACTGTTACATAGTGACTACAATTGTGTTTTGACTAATCATTCAAGTAAAATTTTATAGAGAAGAATAAAGTAAAAGGTGTGTGATTAACGTCCAAATTTGAATATATTTTTTGTTGGATAGTTATTTGTATAACTATTTGTAAAGATAAAGTTCACAATAATTATGCTTTGCCCATTAAGGACTTGTTTAGCTTTTGCTCTCAGATTCTTAAGTATAGTAATCTTTAAATTCATTTTGCTTTAACAAAATTAAGTGTATACAAGAATTGTACTGACAAATGAATTCCAGAATATGTCATGCGGGGTTCCACTCAAGACTATGCATGACCCAAGTTATATAGTTTATATTGGTCTTTATGTGCCAATGACAATTTTTGTCAAAATTGTAAGCCCTAAAAAATTCACTATAAGAGAACCAAAAATTTTGAATTGAATTTAGGAGAATTGATTAGCACGGGAAGTTGAATCCACCAGTCAGAGTATCAAAACTTCCATGTCCACCCCCAATTTAGGTGGACATTGTCCACTTTGTCCACTGTCCAATTGGACATAGCCAGTGGACATTGATACTCTGCCACCAGTACGATCCCTGTGTGTCTCTTTCACACCTTTTTGGTCCAATCCCAAGAATTCTGTCCGGTTGTGTCAAAAGTCATGTCCGGTACTGTTTTAGTAACGATAATTTAGTTTTGATGATTTTGGTCTTAAAATCATATTAATAAGTATACTTTGAAACGCTGAAGACACCTTTGACATACAATTACTGATAGCGGGAAAAGTAAATTCTGTAAAAACCTACTACCATATTACGCAACAAATACTACGAATTTTCAACCCAGGTAACATTTGTCTGAGTTCTCTTGTGAGCTTACTTAGACGGAAAACACAATGCACAATATAGGCTACAGTCATTCATATTAACAAAACAATATATCGTATAGCATCAGCTTTTAAAGTACTATCACTTCTGGAATGACAATTTTGCACCACATTGATGCTAATGATTTTGTGCCATTCACCAATCATAATGC
The DNA here is from genome assembly GCA_034700605.1 of Willowsia nigromaculata. Taxonomy (NCBI): domain Eukaryota; kingdom Metazoa; phylum Arthropoda; class Collembola; order Entomobryomorpha; family Entomobryidae; genus Willowsia; species Willowsia nigromaculata. The sequence continues at coordinate 4,971 of JAQIXX010005768.1, forward strand.
CAATAAAAACATTTGAATTTTAAAATGTCTTGGTAGCGGGAAAAAATATTTTATTCAATGTCAGTTGTGTGCCAGCTAAACTTAAAATTTTGACTTATTGATTATGTTGATACATTTATTAAAGAAAATGTTTCCTGATTAGTGGTAGTTCAGAAGTCAATCATTTATATCTAGTCAATACACATTGGACTACAAATATACCGTTTCACATAATAGTCATTAAATCTGCACAGAGTTGTTGGCACGCTTGAGGCTCATTAAAAAGCTGGGTGTAAGCAGGTAGATCTTCCAGGGCAGCGAAATTCCTATCAATTAAAATCATTACAACTGTCAAATCACAAATTAGTAAATAATTAGTAAAGCGTACAGTCTTCGTAGACTGTGGATTTCCTATCAAACATGTTAAAGCTTGAGTTAAGCAAATTTAAAATTCCTCGCTGTTTAAAATCTGGATAAAATCGTGGCCACAAGATGTCACGAGTCCCACGATATGCAATTTTATATCCCTTATCCAACATTTGTACAAGCGATTTTTCTACTTCTGGGGGATCTGGAACAGTCAAAATGCTCAGTATCTCGTTCCCATAAAACTGGGAAACAAACATCCACAAAATGTCAATGAATACCAGGCATGTAAGCACTGCTGGCTGAAAGTAAATTGATTTCGTTGTATTTGCGGTTTTAGAACTTTTAAATATTTGTAGTGAAAATGATTTTTGAGTTAATTTTAAGTAATGATAGATAATTACAAGCGTACAAAATAGTGAAATGCTAAGCAACCATATCTCGTAAATGAATGGATTTATCCACGTGGAAATGTCAATCTTTCGGTCAGTATCATGAGCTCTTTCTAGTTTACAGTACAACAAATTGATTTGACTTGGTTTAGAAAAAATAAATCCTACTGGTTTCCAGTAAAACTTTGCATTAAAGTTGCTATAGCCTGTTTAGAAGATATCAAGCATGATATACTGTCCTTCCTTAGAATGTTCGAAATATCTGAACCTTGTATTCACGCCAAGTCATAACCCTGTGTCGATGGAAAAATTGTGATGTTGAAGAAGCGGGATTGATGTCATAACTTTGTTATTACAGTAGTGGTATCCTTTGGAAAATACACGAGAACAGATTTTATCCATACTATTATGAGTGTACTGCACATAAACATGGATATTTCTTTGATTTGCGTTATAAAACATTCGTTTATGTAACAAAAGCGGCTGTCGTAAAGTTCCCCAGAACTCAGATGTAACTTCTCCAGTATTTTCACTTGGAACACAGTAGCCGTTGCAAACGAAAGCGTAGTGAACTTTCGGACGATTCGTTACATTTCGGGAAAAGAGAAAAATTTTGAGTGACGGAATGCACTGTAGAATATGTCCTTACAGCTTGAACTGACATGAGAAAGACACTAATTATCCTGAATATTCCCATGTCAAACCTCTTTAGCATGAGGATACTCTTGTTACAATTTGGTTGGATTGATTTTCTTCCACGTTTAAGCCTTTTTATGAAATTGATATATAAAACAAATAAAGCATTGCTTCATTCAAGTGCCATAACCGTGTTTTCTTAGTTAATCTATCTATACTGCTGATCGCCTAAAATTCCTATAATCTATGGCTTACTTCGAACTAAGTCGGAAATAGAAACTTAAACTCAAAATCTGCAATTTTTTGTTCATGCAAATATCTTACTGCTTGATGTTCCCAATAAATTTAATAAAACACTACGACAAAGCTTTTCACAAAAATGTTAGGTTACCCATATGGTTTTTTGTACATATGGCCAGTATTACAATATAATAGGAGCTACTTATGAGCACATTAACTAATATTTAGTTGTTGGCAGGTAATGCACTGAAGCTATTGAAGCATAAAATATTTTCTTGTATCTATTTTGAGTTGGTTGCGCAAACAAAATTTAAAATTGTCCTTTTTTCGAAACATGTATTAAGGAGTTATCTATATGCCGCCATAATATGCCGAAAGTATTCAAAGCCATGCTATGTTTTTGATGCCAGGACAGTTAAAAATTCTATTTAAATATAAAAGATGGTTTATGCAACTTGTTTTTGTCATGATGTTAAGATATTTTAACTATTTTTGGAGTAAGATGTTTGAGTATTCAGTTGTTGAGACTAGACTTCAGTGGAATGGCATATACACTGTTAGAATAAAAAGGCGTATTTATCCAACATAAATTATATTTATATATGGCTAGTACTATAAAATATTACGAACAGCTACTTGCAAGCATACCAACTAATATTTGGAATAAGTTAACGTACTGGTACTTATTGCTCACTAAAGTATTGTCTTTAAACTATTTAAAAACGCTCACGTAAACCAAATCCAAATTTGTTCTTCCTGGTGTTTCACCACCTTCCAAGGAGCGAGTGTGCATTCCTATTATGATAAGGGTATTTGGAGCAGCGTTATGGCTTTTAAACTAGTATAAATCAAGGGTTCTATCAAGGTATTAAGGCTAAAACGTGTACATCTTGTTTTTGTTTCAAAACATGTTTTTTGCCTTGAGCATATTTTGGTTGTCTCATGAAGATTATTCTCGTGAATATGCAAAAAACACAATGACACTAATTTAGGCAGCCACAAAATCACCGTCAGTACAATGAATTGACTGCTAAAAGTGAATCGATATTCCCTATTTTGATGATCAATTTTTTTCAGACGGCGCACCTATTCAATAATGTTATGCTACCTAACATAAAAACGATTTGTTCCCCCACAAAATATGACAAATTAAATAATGGCTACAACTTGACGAAGGAAATGAGCAGAATAAGAAAGTCTGGTAGAGGCTAAGAGACAAAACTACAATTAGTTGGCATCAAACTGAACAAAGAACTCAGAAACAATAAGTTTACATCATATTTTCAGTATTGGATAGGGCAGGCTTTTGGTACCAGCATCTTCCAACACGTTAGCTTTGAACTTAATTCAAGCTTTTTTCAATGTACGGCTTGCGGACCCTGCGTCCACCACCATTTTCCCCAGAATACCTTCACAAATGCTTCTCAAGACAATTATTTTTTAAAGACATAATGTACTTTAGAATATGTCCACGCAACTTGAGCTGACAAGCTAGTATAAGCCAAAGATTATACTAAATAATTGATGCTAGTCTTATATATTGTCTTGATGTCAAAAAATTCTGTCGAATGAAATGCAATGGGTATGCAATTTAATTGTAGAACACTTCTAATCATGAAAATATTTAATTATGAAATTTAAATATGAAACAAGACGTTCACAAAACATTGCATATATAATATGCAGTAGATGTAGTAGATACCTATATATTAGTAGCTTTTACCTGATCCTTATTTTTTCCATTTCGGGATTACGATTGGTTCCTAGTGTAAAAGATATTTGAGGCTCTTTGACTAATTTTCAGGAAAAATGTGGCATGTATATCAGGAAACAAAGCATATAAATTTTGCAACAAAAAATCTTACTCAATAATAATGGTGCTACATTTATGATTGGTGTTGCATTTATTTATATATATGCAATATGCATGATATATTTTAACATTGCTTAAGTATTTTAAAATGTTTATGCTCTCTCTTGATCTAATCAGTGTAATCTATTGACGGACAATTAAAACAAACTGGAATTTACTGAATTTATTCGCAACTTGAAATCGCAAGAGCACTTCACAATTTATTTTGGATTCATTTCTCAAATAGTTCCAACTGTTTCTGTTTGGCAAAATACTAATCAATAATCAAATCGCAAAAATTCTTTGATACCAGCAATTTTAAAGGTCTTTGGAATTTGAGTGGACGATTTCGATATTAACATTGATATAAACATAAGGTGTTCTTGCTAACCTAATTTACTGTGGTTTTATAAATAAAAAAGTGAAGTAATGCATATACAATTGCGGTAACTTGTAGGAATAATCATGTATGTACTGCTACAGATACTCGCAAAACACCTTCTTGTAAATTACACTGTTGACGTCATCACTTGAATTCATGAGTGTCATAACTTTTTTTGGAGAAATGAGTGGCATAAATAAGCGACGAAATCATCAGATTAAAAGTTGATTAAAAAATCTAAAACTCTTGCCAAAACAACTCTCCATGAATGAATTAGAGATGACCTCAACAAGTCCTTCCGCCCCAGGCTAAGCATGTCTGCGAGTTTTTTACCAATTTATTTCCAAAATGATATTCCAATGAACTCCAGTAAACATACCTATTTTGCATTTTAAGAATGCGCAGGAAAAACAGCAAGAATTCTAGTACTTTCGTATGTAGATATTATTTTACCACTTTATTTTTTTCATAATTTTTTGCATCAAAAAATTTAAGTACATGCACATCTACGCATCAATCCCCAAAGTTTCATGAAAATATTTCCAGTAATGCCATGCGTAAACAATTTTGTAAAAGCACTCTCTTGTCTTGTTAACCTCGTCAAGATGCCAACTTTTTAGCATTTTTTCAAGAGATTATGTGATTAATTTAAGATGCGTATTCCACTAAAAAAGAGACGAGTGACATCACCAGGTTGACTATATTATTTAGTCACGTTTTTCTGAACATGACTCATTCTTCTGATCATTCTTCAATCGTGCTCTGCTGTTATACGCAGTATGTTAACTAAAAGTGTGTGCTTCTTGTTTGCATCGTCATTTCAGATTCGTAGGTATAACCAGTATAAAAAATTCCTATCTACTGAGAGCTTTTATGTATACCTTATGTCTCTCAATGCCAGATCAAAACTTGTTCCTAGTGCAAAAAAATACTTGTACTCTGGAATAATGTGACATGTAAGCCATTAAACAAGCATGCTTAAGATCTCCATGAACAAGTAGTTTCACAAAAGGTTATGCTTTACTACCTTTAAGCTTGTTTAGTTTTTCGTTCAGCTTATATGTAAAAAACTCTAATATTATTTGCTATTCACAGCAATAACTGTCATAGACCTAGTGAAAACACCTTCAACTCTAAAGCAGGTTTCTAGTGACGAAGGTTGTGCTGACGAGTGAATTTCAGAGTATGTTATCCAGATTTCCTTTTGGAGCTGTTAAAAGCTCAACGCATTTAGCATTCATGAGGATGCCTGCAGGCTACGTTAATTTTGCTTTATTAATTTTTGCTACAAAATCATAAAATTTGGCGATCTAAAAGAACCGAATATTTTATATGGGGCTTATCATAGGATTTTGAAAGTCACAGGTAAACCCAATGGCGAGACTTTCATACTATTGGAACTTTTGTGTGACATCCCAAATACTAAATTATTAAGCAAAAATTCTTATTCAATCCTTATTTTATTGTTGTGATTATTATTGTTGCATTAAAATCATATGCACGATTCTCATACAACTAAAATAAACTTCTGTAAATACGATATAGAGACGCTGCTTTTATTGGTATGATGATAATGATCAGTAATGATCACGAAATACGATTTATGAAGATATTGATTTTGTTCGACGACGATAAGTGGTGTTGAAGGGGAGGAAATTATGTTTTTGACTTTTCCGCCAGGGGCAACCATGTATGCAAAAACTGAATATGGGAAAATGATGTACTCGTCAAGGCCGTTCGAATGATTTATCGCATGTTATATGTTGTCATTTAAAAACGTTGATGATCCGTGACCTCCGGGGGAAGGGGTTCACCGAATTGGCTGAAAATCAATAGGGTTCTGTGTTAGACCCTATAGAGTCACTATACCAAATTTCAGCGAAATCTGTTAACGCGTTCGGGAGTTATTTTGTTGACGGACGGACATACAGACAAACATGATCAAGTCAGTACTTGCTTTCTGCAAAACGGCGTAATAAATTGATCACATACGCAACATTTTTTATATGCGACTATTGAAAGCTGAACATACAAAAAATGAAAACATTATCTGACATCTTATTATGCAAAAAGTTGTATTCATGCTTAAGCCAGAAAACCTGTGTCTGAGTTCTCTTGTTAGTTTTATAAACAGCACAATACAATGTATTAAAACATTAGCTTGTAAACCGGTCTTACTTCTGGGATGACCACTTAATCACGTTTTGATGCTAATGATTTCGTGCAATTATCACATCATGACATGGAGGATTCGTCTCCTTCACATCCCAGCATACAAATATAATTCTAAAATGTTGTATCTTCCCAACATCCAACCCAACAAGTTGACCACACATAATCGAAGAAAATCATCATGAAAATATTCGCTCTGCTTGTATTTGTAGCTCTTGTGCTAGCTGCTGACTCGACTCCGGTAAAACCGATTTTTCTAATACTTAAATAGTGAAGTTTTAAATGTAGAGCATGGATTAAACAACATAAAACTATTTATTCAGATTTCATTTTTGATTCTTGTGAACATTTCCAGCAATGTGCGAAAGATGGGGAATCTTGCACTTTGAACCATCAATGTTGCAGTGGAGATTGTGAGGGCTGGTTTAACGGTGCTACTTGTAAAGTAAGATCATAAATATTATTTCAACATAATTTTTAAATTTCATTTCCAGTTCTAATTACCATTTTATAAAAATTTCAGCCTTGTTACCAATCAGGAATCAGTTGTGTGAGAGATTCTGCCTGCTGCTCTGGGCAATGCAGTGGAAATTTGTTGAGTGGCTCTAGAAGATGCCAGGGATCAGGTACAGTGCAAGTTCTGCTAATTTAAAACGTTGCTGTTTGTGCAAATATTTCAGCAAAATATTGTGAATATCATGTTTAATTTAATTTGTAAACATACTTTCAATTTAAAACAGGTTCATAACTTTTGAAACCTGACGCATCAATTTATTTTGGAAATCAGATGTGAGAATTTGCCATGGAAAATCAGCGACTAGCCTATTACTGATACAAATTTTTTATTCTACTTATTACATACAAACCGGATCTGCACAAGACAATCGTGATGATGATCGCGACCTTTATGCACAGTTAAAAATACGCTCTAACAAAATGATTTATTCATAATTCATGAGGTTGTTGTGCTATTCTTAGAATTATATACAAGGTGTTCTGTAAACAATAACAAGCATGAATAAAAAATGAATTCTTCATCAGGAATGGCAAAGATTATTATTATGAGTCTGCATGTAACGTATTGATTTGTATCATAGCAAGTGGAAACATGCATTCAACAGATTAGCTTAAAACGCATGATGGAATCATGAAAAGTGGCTCATACTCACATTCGTTTTTCGCATACAAATAAGGTTCGTTTTTGAAAATGTTTTTTAAGAAAGTTGAAGTGTTTTCTCCTGGTTGACTCGCTGTTATAAAAAAATTTAAATGATTTCTATAAGCAAATTAATAACAATTGATCTCATTAAATCATTGTGAAGCTGAAACGTGTTGGGTTTAACTCTTTAAATAATTATTTTAAACATGAAAGAAACTAAAACCGAATTTGATTAAAAAATATACTACATTTAATCAAATTTTGATTTTTACTGTTGATTGCTACATAACTGGAATAAATGTGCATTTCTAATATACATTTATATGCAACTAGACATTCATGACAGATTCAAGTGCAATGCAGATTTCGAAATGCACAGTCAAAATGTCGATTGAATTCTGTAACTAAAACGTGTATCGGAGAATTATATTTACAAGAAATCAATTTACTATTCAAATATGATATTCAAGTTACTGTCGGGAGATTATATTTTTCTAGAAAGAATATTTAGTTTGTGCTATTCATGCAATAGACTTACAAATGGTTTCAGGATGTAAAATCCGTACACAAAACAACCAAAGATTGCATGAGAAGATAACTTTTCTTTTTAAAGAAGGGAAAGCCAGCGTTGTAAAACCAATAAAAACATTCAAGGAGAATATCCATTAAGTGTCGCCTGTCGAAAATTCAATTTTGAAAACTTTAGTCTAAAATAATTTTTTGAAAATGATGGTTGAGATGTGCATTTCAGATAATGGCAAAATACCGGAGACACCTTTGAATGGATTTGCAATTTGTATTAAAAGTTGATGAGTGTATTGAGTGAACTTAGATAACGCTGGTGCATTAAATATATGACATTCCGATTCGTCTTAAACTCTAATCTCAATGTATTTCTAGCCTTAAACCAAATTGCAGATTACTAACCATCATACTCTACCAAAATTAATGAATCTAAAAAGGATAAAATTTGGAATCATTTTTTTTGGCTCACGAACGTCAGTCGGTAATTTGTATGTATGTATGTATGTAAATTGGGAAGGAACTCATTTGAATAATTAAACAAGCCCAGCCGCCTAACCCCATTGAAGGGTTTTTGCAGTCTCTCCCATGATACACGTCAAGTAGGCAAATTAAGAGATAAGCTATTGAATAGCGAATCTCGGAAAGTACAAACTTATCAGCGAGAACTGAAGGAGAATACTACAGAAGGAGTCCACCACCAAGTATGGGGT
>JAQIXX010005769.1:0-13379 GCA_034700605.1 Willowsia nigromaculata
GTGTGAATCCCATAATGTATGCTTTACTCAACCAAACATTTAAGGAATCTTTCAGATCTCTTTGTGTGTGCTCAAAACTTTGTTTGGTTTCGTCACCCACAGTACCTGCCGTAACAGAAGGAAACATCTCAGGTTTGACCCATGTTTCACCTTGACTAACGTATAGGGAAACGCCGGTGTAAAACTAAATAAGCATTTTTTTAAAGATTAAATGTTAACCATACAATTGAACGGAGTAATTTAGTCGAAATCCCAAATGTCATGATTTGTATTTCAATGAAATTGTGTGGAAAATGAAAGCAATCATCAATCGAAATTTGTGTTCACTTCAAAGTCCGTATCTGGTTAAAACTGTGGTAACCTTCCAATGATTCCCCAAAATGAACCATTCAAAAATTAATTACCGTAAAATCTCAAATACACGCCCTCTTCCTCATACGCGCGCTTGTAATAAACGCCCCGGCGTCTACCAATCAAAAAGTCGGCGGAGTACTATAGATACCTCCCCTATTATACGCTTCCCTCCTAATAGAAGCCTCATCGGTTTGCCTTTGTTAAATTACCTCAAGTACAATAGTATATATCTGTGCATCTAATGAATACACAGCACAATATTTTGTCTCTTTTGACTTGGATGCGTTTTTAATGCAGGAAGTTTATAATTATGTCAATTGATCTTAGATTATATGTCACCCTATGCATTTCGATGAAGATATCTTTTAAAAATTGAGAAGAAAAGGTCAGTGGAGCATTTTAGTCGCCTCCTTCTATTACGCGCCACTCCCTAATAAACGCCCGAGCGTCTACAGGCTAAAAAAACATCAATGAAAATAGACGCCCCGGCGTCTATATGAGATCTTACGGTATAGGAAGTTTTCTTGCAATGTTTAGATAATAATTTATTACATTGACTTAGGCGGGGCAAATAATATTCTATAACACTGAAGCGTTTCAAGGTGGTACTTGTATTTGGTATAATTTGATCAGGGTCTTGTGCAAGAATTGAGCTTCTGGTATGTACTGTAAGAATTAATCCGTGCAAAATATTTAAAAAATGCTTTATTAATTATAAAAGATAGAGAAGATAACATACATCAATTTCTGACGAATTAAAAGCAGATTTCTGTTTCTTTGTAAGGATGCATCCAAATATATGTTCGTATGAAATGCACAGAAGTTCTGCATTAGAATTAATTGTAATCATTAGTTCAGTTCTATACAAATCTTGGTTGTAGCCAACATACATATGCTTAAATATATTAGTCATACATGTAAAGCAAAATACAAAAATCTGTGTGTATTGTAATAAAACCAAAGTATGTCCTATTTTACCAAACTAGAATGAAATTCTCCTTGGCTACTCAATTTTTATGACTTGAAATACACGATTACTTAAATAACTTTAAACTCAGGTTTATTGTGTTGCTTTAGAGCTTGCTTCCAACGGCACATATAGACATTATAATCCTAAACAATCAAATCCTACTGCCAGCAGCATACAGCAACCAATTTTGAGATACTGGACTTTTGTTTTAAAGTGAAAATACGAACAGTGTGTGGAAAAGTTTTTCGCAAGCGGATTAAATGGAATGTATTTGACAAGCATGGCAATATTTTTGGGAAATAAGAATTTACCAGTACTCTTTATCAAGTACATGGCAAATTAGAAAAAGTAAGCTTTTACGTAGACAAAATTTGCAGAGGCGACCTCACTTAACACACGTCACACACTCGCATGCCGTGCTTCTAAAACCACAATCAGCATGTCATAGTTTTTAAAGCTTTACTTTTTGTTTCGTGGGCGCCTTCCTCAACTTTCTACCTGTTTCTACATTAACTTGTGACTGGAATGTGAAATGACTTTTGAAAAATCAGAGCAGTTTATTCAATTGGTTTAAAACATACATCTACTCGCATAATTACAAAACTAGCCAAAATTAAACGCCTTAGAGTACCATGTTTAGCGTATGAAGTGCTTCACGTAAGTACATGCAAAGAAACATGTGTTGCATGTAGGTACTAACAGTTAATTGCAATATAAGTAATATAGAATGTCGACTTTGTAGTTTTTAGCTGAATCCGTCCAACGCTTTGCTGGAGCTCGGATTTTTGTCGTAAATGGTAAGGAGTATGTTAATTTGGCAGAATGTCTCATGGTTTCAGTAATTTTGAAAGGACTTGAAACTTATGGATCACTGATTTAAAAACTTTTGCAAATCTTATGGAATACGTACTTCCATTTGCTTTCAATTGGCGCATTAGACACTTTCCCGCACAGCAGAGTTACAAAACATCTTAAAATGACGAATGGACTTAATTTTCTAAACCACACCTGTCATACATCAGCAATAAAAGATTTTAATCCTTCAGAACAAGCGTAAAATGATTAAGCTAAACACAGATGACGATGGAAAGACAGCAAAGTGTTTTCGTAGGGCATCTGTCGTTTCAAAAAAGGTAAACGGAAGACAAGTTAATAAAAGCTAAAGGCATGCTGAAACCAGGTCTGTGCAAATTGCGAGTTAGTTTATGTATCTGTCATCGCGCTAACTCCCGTCACTTTTACTCATTGAATTCAAATTTGCAAGGTGTATACGGTAAGTCATGCAGAAGGAATCTATTATTATTGAGGGCAATGTGTCAAACATGACGGTCAGACACGAGATTGTGTAATTTTTTTAAATTTGATTTTGTTCTGTTGTTCATATATGATATACGACGCGCAAAAAAGACTAAGCAGTTTAAAGTCTAATTATAGACATTCATTAATGCAAAAAGTAATCATGACCTTATTAAGGTTCTACATATTATATAAAATAAAAAACCCATGCTGCACTGTTTGATGTTTAAAAGCGGAAAATACGTAGACATTTTCAGAGAAGATTAGCTGATTTTGATAGAGCATATCTCAAAAACAACTTGATCAATTATGTTATTCTGCACATAATCAGATAGCTTATAATATTGTCTTTTAAATGACGTATTGATCTTAGCAATCGACACTTGCTGCGGCGAAGGGTAGGTCGTAAAGCCTAAACGTTGGATTTTCACTTTCTCATTGGCTCTTTTGAGGAACTTCCAACGTATTCTTCCTCTAAAGCATGCAAATTTTCGATTTGGGAAACAAAAAGTTATCAGATGTGACAACACAGGAGCTGTGGAGAAGGTGATACAGTTCAATAATTCAGATGACCTCTAGTTTCGTCTTAAAAATCTGCCAAGTGTGGCAGGTCTCTTTTTTGTACACTTCAAAAACTCAGTCACCCTATTACTTTTGACATCTTTTCTAAACGTAAGCTGCATTTGTCTTCAATATGTTACAGAAATATGATTACCCGGCCAATGTAGCACCGTTATAGAAAAACCCCGCCATAAAAACTTTCACATGCTTCAGGAAAACCCGTTACCTATGCTTGGAAGTGCAAACGTTTCGTATATTCTTGCACAAAGAGGGCTATAAACTAGACGTAAGCCATTATGATGAATGTTGCTTTGACTCAATCTCATGATGATGAACCAAAGTTTCATCTTTAGTCACAAGTTTCCTCAAAAACTAATCTTAGTCCTTCACAATAAAGGTTTAAATTTTCATGGGTCACTTGCAGTCTAAGTTTTGTTTGCAACTGTAAATGCATGACTGGAACATCGAGGCTTGGCATTCTTCACAGCAGGTGCCGATTGCTAAGGTCAATACGTCATTTAAAAGACAAAATTATAAGCTATCTAAATATGTGCGGAATAACATAATTGACCAAGTCGTTTTGGAGATATTCGCTATCAAAGTCTGCTAATCTTCTCTGAAAATGCCTTCGTATTAACATGAGTGGAGTGAAAAGGGGCTTTCGTAGAAACCACATCAAACTTTCTCATAAATCCCCATAAAATTGTCAAGAATTCTGTTTTTTAGTTTTAGCTGTATCTGAACAACTGATTTATTAGAAAAACTAATTAAGATTTTAATTTGAATTAAAACTCAATATCAAAGTCAGAGCAGTTTTTACTTTCGGTCGTTCCTTTCCTTTGTATTTTGCTTGAGATGCTTTCGTAGCATGAGGTGGTGCACGAAAGATACCGAATGATCTATTATCTGCTGCGATTTATTGTGAAAACTTTCTCTTGTGTTCGCGTGCAGTAAATTTCCAGATTGAATGTGTTAATGTGAAGTAAATTGTAAGAAAATATGCATTTTTTGGTGATGAAGTTTCACTGACATGCACCATGGAAATAAAAAGCCAAGTTGCAGCTGAGCCTTTGAAATGCAATATCATGTGGTTATTTCTTACTCATGACGATCAAAGCATTTCAGTATGTTCAACTTAAAGCATGTAATTGAATGCAGAGTTCAACTACGCTCCCACACTGAAGCATTGGTCCTCAAAGACAAACAAAAATGAGTTTACTTTGCAGTTCACCTTTGGAACCAGGCAGCATTGCAATTTGCTCCGTAGCTCCGTATTTGTCCTGATTACACTGCAGCAATAACGGAACGCTCATGTTTCAGTATAGAAACAAATACAGATAGGAATGCAGTGATGTTATGGTTTTCTCATGATTTCAAACTCAAAATGTTTTACATATTTATGAGAAATTTTGCTTTCTCCTACTTTCACTTGTTTGTTTTTGCTACGTTGTCAAGTTTCACTCATACGTTGTAATTATATCTTAATTATTAATTAGCTTACGTGATTTGGAAGCTAAATGTCGCAAAAGATTTCATGCATTTGAACTTTAATCACTTTTCACTTTAACTTCTTCAAGTTCCACTAACTGCTTCTGTTTTTTGATTTAAACTTATTTTTATGCTTTTTCCTTGCAAGCACCATGCATCCATCTTTGTACTAGCGTTTGCATTACAAGATTTATTTAAATAAATAATTCTAAGACCACATTCCGTAGTATTGCTCATCATTTTACGGTATTCTTTCATTGTTCTTTAATAAAAGCCTCTAGGATGATGTATTTATTCAAATGTTTTAAAGTGAACTAGTAGAATCATTTAAAATGTTTACTTTTCTCTATACTTCACCCTCACCCATAAGGATAGACAAATAAAAGATTTACAAAGTCGACGGGAAGCCAAAGAAGAAAAAACATGTTTAAGCTATGCGTTAATAAACAATACAGCAGCTCATTTCAACTTCTGCACAAGATGTTAGATCTTTTTTAATCAAAAAAGCCGAAGCAAAATAAGAGCAATCTATTCAGCTTTAAGCATTAAAAAGCATATCTTTAGTGTTTAAAGGAGCATTAAAAATGTTTGTACGAAAAAATAGGAATCTTGAAGAAAGCCAGACTATTTAAGTAAACGTGGAAAAGAAAATCCAGCTTAGACGGCATTATCGTACTCAAAGGGAAATTACGTCTTTGTGTGAATTAAATAGTTATGAATGATGATCTTTTGTCAGGTTATTTTTTGTTGAGATAAAGATCACGTTTGTTGAAGAAATCATTTCATGTGTGATTAACTGTGATGACTTACCTTTATGCATTATTTTATGACAAGATAACTTTTCAGTATGTAGAAGGACAGAGTAGCTAAAAGAGTTTTGTATTAGTTTGGTACATAAAAATTCCAGATGAATACTACTGCTGTTGTTTGCAAATACACATAATTTCCTTCGTCTCACAAGAGTAGAGAAAGAAAGAAAGTCTTTTAATCAATATGTCGATGAATGATTTCCGAGTAAAGTTGTTTCTACTGTAAAAGTGGCGCAGTTATCAGCCCAAGGTATTCAATATGATACACACTCAAAATCCTTCTCACATTTTCTCGTTTATTGTCTGTATTCAACAATATGTTCTTATATCTCAGCTAAATAGTACCCTTTCTAGCTTTTATTAAAGCAAAATTGACTATTAGTATGTTTGTTCAGCCAGACGATTGCAAATTTTTGAGAAAGCACTTCTGGGAAAAGATTTATTTTCAGATTCTAGACATTCAAAAAGCTATATAGGAAGGAAAAACAAAAAAACGGCAGATTCAACAGAAACTTTGCTGATAAGAAACCGAAATGACAGTTTGCTCGTAAATTTTACGGTACTAATGGCCTGGATTGGTTAAGGATTTTTTATAACGTTTCGTAACACAGCTCTTAGTAGCGACAAAGAAAGCATTAACAGTAGTTTAACGTGTCCAGTGTACGAAATGAACTGGGTTTAAATAAAAAGGCAAAAAGAAACTGTAAGTCTTGTTAAAACAAAGCAATGTTATTAGTTAAATAACTAATTAAATCACAAGGGAAAAGCTCTTAATTTTGTTTAGTATTTAGGGATGAAAACAGACGTATATTATAAATCTTAAAACGTTTATTGAACGACAGAAGAACAGAATACATAAATTACTATTAGTATGTTCGTTCAAAGCCAGAAGACTGCAGATTTTTGAGAAATCGCTTGTGCAAAAAGGTTTATTTTCAGTTTCTAGACATTCGTAAAGCTATATAAGGACGAAAAACAGCAGATTTAACAGAAACTATGCTGAACGAAAACCCAATGACAATGACTTTTAGCTCATAATTTAAGGTTGGGCTATTTTGAAAACATTTAAACGCATAAAATGTTAAAACCAGTCATAATAGGTTGTATAATGTGTATATTGTTATGCATGTATAAAGAATTGAAGCATTGAAAGCATCCTATTACATTCCTTGATAAAAGATTCCTCAGGTCATAATTAAAGATTCATTTGATGCACTAATTGGAAGAAATTAATTCTGAAGAAGTTGTACTTCAAAACCATTAGACTTTCTCAGAGCTAAAGCATATATAGAGATAATTGCATGTGTTTTAACTAATTACTGGAAAAATTGGATTTTGTCATGAAGTCATCTTGTATGTCAAAAAGTACGAAAATAGCAATTTTGTACACTATGAGTCTTTTTGAGAGCTATATTAAGAAACTTGTAAATAACACTCATCCATACAAAGAGGCAGTATGAGAAAAATCTTGAAATTAGTAATAGCATTATCGCTAGAATGCTATTAATACACCGCACTACGCAGAAAACGATAAAATAAGGGAGAACAACATTTCAATATATGTAGTATAAAGAACCAACTCGTATTTTGTTATCTGCATCGCTTTAATGCTTTTTATATAACTTTTGTGAAGTCAAATGTGATTCTAAGCATAATTTCTAACAATTTGTAGGTAACGGAAGATGGGTAAAGCGACAAAT
Source organism: Willowsia nigromaculata (assembly GCA_034700605.1). Taxonomy (NCBI): domain Eukaryota; kingdom Metazoa; phylum Arthropoda; class Collembola; order Entomobryomorpha; family Entomobryidae; genus Willowsia; species Willowsia nigromaculata. Next base: position 7,179 of record JAQIXX010005769.1, read on the forward strand.
ATTTTTGTTATTATCAATCTGGTGTTTGATGACTTTTTTGTCATCTTTTCATACCATCCCTCCAATTTGTTAACCACATTCATAAAACGTAAGATGTTTTCGAACATTATCAATTGAGTCTTCAGGTTGAATATTTAATCAATATAGTAGCATTTGTGGAAAATGCGTGCTAGAAATTCTGCATGCAAAATTTTATTATGCATAAAGGTATCTCCTATCTCAGCTTGCCCCTCTTTTACTCTGTAAGCGCTTTTGATTATACCACTTTCATATAACCCTGGTTCTCGACGGCTGCCGAATGATAATATACAAACTCGCACCTGTGATGAAAACCTTCACTTTTATTTGTCTTTATATTACATTAGTATACTCTGGGATCACGACTCCACTGAAAAAATGAGGAAAGTGCTTGTTACTTATTTGAGGAGCTTTGAATATGTGTTTTGATATCGTATGATATGTAGTTAAAGTTCATGTTATGAATCCCAGAATACCGTGTTCGCCTTAAGAACACGAAATTAAGAGAAAGATGTTGAATGGCATAAAACTGTGATAGACAGGAAAAAGTTTTAGTCTGCAGTTGTCCCTGTAGAGAAGAATATCCACTTTGTCAGTAGCATTATTAGTTTTCCATCCGGCTAGCATGGTTTCAGGTTGGATTTTAGTTTTCTTTTTTTTATGACTAATGAGCCATCTTTAAAAACATCCCAGTGAAAATCTTAAGCAATTTTCATATACAAAGTTACAGCATTGCGGTATACTTGCATCCTATTCTTGGAATCAGTGAATAGTAAAGTTACTTAAGCGAAAAGTCAGAAATAGAAATCAGAAGCAAGCTAGCGAAAATAGTGAAACTCAAATTTCAGTGCCTAAAAATGGTCCGGGAACAACAAACGTATGTGAAAAGAAACAAATCTTTTTTGAAAGATAAGACCCACGCATAGGTTCAGCGTATGCTTATAGTATTTCATCCTACAGAGACACCGTCTTCAGTGAAACTACAGCTTCAAAAACAAGCAGAGGAATGCATGTCTAGAAAAGAAAGTAATAAAAGTAACTTGTAGAATATCCCTTCAAGAGTACAAAATCCAGAGCAAAGTGTTGAATATAACTCTGTGATAGACTGGAAATATTTTCAGTTCTCTCTTGCCTCCGTGGAAAGCAACATCTACGGTTTCCGTGGCAAAAATGGTCAAAATCACAATACGGTAGCGAATATCTATAGATATGACTTATCACGAATGATTCTACGTTTCCCTTTCCCAATGACTAATGGGGCATCATGCAATCCACTGCCACGACTTTACAAAGAAACGTTTTGTATTTGCTTTATAAATAACAGCATATTTGTACACAGTCATTTCGTATTAGTAAAAATGAATAACTGTCTGTTAAACCATAACATGAAATATAACCGGAACTGAATTATCTTTATAAGCTGCGATTAGCAACATAATTTCAAGAAGAAGCGTTCAGACATTGATCTCACTAGAGACTTGAACATGTGTTATTCTTGCCTCCGTGGAGATAAATAAAAAATGTTTTAGAGAACACCAAAAGTATAATTTTTATGACTAGAATTTCAAGCTGTTGTATTTTTAATGGATGCTGGTAATTAAACCTTGACATTAAAATTTAATAAGTAATAAATATAGTAAAACTCTGTTTCCATAAAAACGTCCGCAATGTCATGATCGTTGCACAGTAATTAGAATAGGAGTGTAAACCGCCATTTGGTATGTAACTCGTTCGAAAAACATAGAATATTTTTTTCTCAGGATTTATATTCGCATTACTCATCAAAATGAAGAATAGTCTTGCTTGTATTATATGCCTAAAGTAGGCGATTCAGAGTTTTGAGTGAAATGTTAACATCTTTTTTATAACAAAAGCAGGAACGAAGCTCCTGTCATTTGCTCACTGAAATTGACTATATCGGACCGCGAAAAATTGATCAAAGGATTCTCTATTTTTGTGAATGCGCATATTTTGACTTTTATGAAGATCAAATGTTATGATTTTTCACACGGGATAAGTGTTCATAGCATTTACTAAACATTTACAATTAGTGCAGTGACGTGTGCTGAATTATGGAGGCGGGTTGCATGAAACAAAAAAAGTAGATACTGATCCCAAAATTGTTCAAACCCCGACAGCGCTAATGAAAGTATGGCCATAGTGCATTCTAAATGTACCTTTCATTACCATAGTTTTTCATTGAAGTCTTCAATTTTGCATATAAACTGTATTGCACCTTGACTTATGTTCTGAATTAATAAACCGCTGCGAATACGATAGAGTGACGCCGCTTTTGTATGAAATATGATGATAATGATCAATGATTCATGACGATGATAGATCGATTTTGTTCGACGACGATAAGTCGTGTTAAAGGTGAAAAAGTGATGTTTTTGCGATTCCCGCCAGAGAGAGCATTGTAAGCAAAACGAATTATGGGAAAATGATTTTCTCGTCAAGACCGTTTGAATGACGTACCACATGCCATATGTTGTCTTTTGAAAAAGTTGATTACCCCTGACCCCCGTGGGGAATTAGTCGACCGATTTGACTGAAAATCAATAGGGTTCCTTGTTAGGGCCTATAGGGTCCATATACCAAATTTCAGTGAAATCAGTCAACGCGTTTGGAAGTTATCGTGTTGACGGACGGACGAACAGACGGACAGACAGACAAACATGATAAAGTCAATACTTGCTTTCGCGGAAGCTTAAGAGGCGTAATAATGAGAAATTTAGACACGTGGCTGGAATAAGTATTTAAGACAATTGAAGTGGCATATGCTATTTATTTCCATGTATATCTGACACAATGACAATAGCAGATTTTTACAAATATTAAAAGAAAAAAGAGACAGATATTAAATTAAAAATTTTATTCACACCCATGGTTCAGATACTACCTCCAGAAATGAACTACAGGAAAAAGAAACATCTGACATGAATCTTGGAAGCTATGGACAACGGCAGATATTAAAATTAAAAACTGACTCAATTGCCCATTTTTCATTACTGACAGGATTTTTTACTCGTCGAGTTAAAATTAGGTTTCAACCAGAAACACGAGCGGTTGAGTTTTTTCCAAAAATGAAGCACGCCAAATGTTGTGCTCATTACACCAAAGTTAAGAGCGTGTTGAAGTAGGACTAGATTTCCAGCAAAAAATGTGAACCAATTCAACTTCTAACAAAAACATTCCCAAAAGGAGCCTTCGTGCTTTTTCAAAGAGAGTACGGCTTAGGATTTCATGCCAATTATTTGACGGGATAGTAATCAGGAATATAGATTCTTTAGATGTTTTCACATATTATCTAAAACTCGCTTCATACAAACTTGGTCTAGAAATTCTCTCATAATTTCAGGGAACAAGTTAATTATTTTTTTTATATATTTTAAAAAGAAATATTTGTATTTCAAGGAAGTTCATAAAACTGGCAGCAGCAATGTTGACACATGAACTTTTCCAACAAAAGCTCACCAGGTCCGGCAAACTAATCTACTTCAATCCCCCAAAAATTGAAAAGCGAGACATTTGATCACTCGAAACTTACTGAGATTAGGCCTCATATTAAGTACGACATTACCTGCTGTTAGCACATCATTTTCTGGTGAAAGTAGAAAAAAACGAAAACGGAAAAGGGCTGCCAACAAGTGTCATCGCTTGTAAAACTGAGAAAATGGAGAAATCCCGTATTGATTTTCATACCAACACAAAAAAAAACTGTTAAGTTTTACCTCCTGATGAATATAAGACCAAAAACACTGTGTCTTACAATATTTCTAAAGGTATATTATATTCTTAATGTCTTAATCCAAAAATCGTCATTGCAGTTTTCTAATAATTTGCCCTTGTCATTTTCACATTAACTTATCGTTAATATATTTCTACGCCTCGCCGTTCTGAACGCAGCACTTCTTCGAAAATTCGACACACACTATATTCAAAATCTTTCCTTCTGTTTATCTGTTACAGAAATGGCTTCATTTGAAAATCTTAAATACGGGAAAGGCTTTTCAAAGTTGATGGAGCAACATAAAAGGAAAGTGGAAACCGCATTGCGTCCGAGCATTCGTTGAAAATAATGATAAAAATTAATAGAGTTCTCACAATTAAGATGCCATTAGAGACCTACTTTACTTCATACCATTTTCATTCGATTGATTAATAGATTGTTATTATTGCTATTTAAATTAAGTCCTTCGTAATTAAAAGTGTATGATAAAAAACAAAATAATTTCTTACAAGTAATAAAATGTCAATTTTAAAACGAATAACAAAACATTATAATTTGAAATAATTACTTGATCAAGTGAGTCCAAATATTACATTGATGAAGTCATGTATTTTTAAAGTGCACCCTTTTTGCATAATTATGTCAGAACATATAAAAAAATTAATGTTAACTTACATATTACTAAACATTTACATTTAAAATAACTTTACTTACATGCTAGTGCCAAGACAAATATCCAAAAGTGAAATATTCATGGCAGTCCACCATATATTAGAAGAAATAAAAACACTGTCCATAAAACAACACAAATCATTTAGCACATAACTGTATACCAACTACTGTAGAATATTTCAAACTGTATTTGTCTGAGATAAAAACCTAAGAAAAAGCTTAAATAAAAATCCATCGATGCAGCAACGCAATATGTCCACAAGTAAACTCATCAGCAATGCTGAAATGTGTTTTTATTAAAATTTCTATAATTACAAACTTCAAACCCATCTATGATGGCTAAACTCCATGTATTACCATGATACTTACAGAACATCTGATGCTTAATTTTTTGACATTCTGGCTTTGGAGCTCCTTTTCAATGTTGAAACGTAAAATCGGAAAGTATGCGTAGTTTCGTGCGTATTGTCATTTTACTAAAATACAATTACTTGAATGTAAGTACTTGAACCTACTTTTAACAAATCGATAATTCATATGGTGAAAGCGTAAAATATATTCATACTTTTTTTCCTTTTTTTGTATTTTATAAACAGCAGTATCATTATTATGCGCGCTGTGTCTATTAATTAACAGATTTGTTGAGGCATCAAGTTAAATTAATCCTTTTTTCACCGTCTAGATGGATGTATGTGTTTAAAATTCTTGTGTTTCCTCAAGTGCACCATTAGCGACAATTAGTTTACTTCTGTGTTTTTTCGTTTTGGGTTTTGGATCTGTTTAAAAACATTTTTTGGTGCTGGTGGAATTAATTTTAAAAAGCTCCTACTTTTAACCATGCTGATTTCATGTTATTAGAATGCAGTAATGAGTTGCTCGATTGTGATTACAAATTTAAAAGAATTTGACTGTTTCTGTGTATGACCCGGACACTATATTATTCTTAAGAATGTAGATTAGATAGCATCGACCTTTTTTTCGCTTAACTACTACAGAATGTGATAATGTATTTTATTGCAAATTTTGTAAGCAAAATTGTGTTTCAAATGCATAAACGTTTGCAAAGAATGACATATACGAAGCGCTTATCACACATATGTACCTTTTGGATCCAAATCCTACTACTGGTTATCTCTTTCTAATTTTCAATTTATTAATAAAAATTTTGTAATGTAAATAAACATGGGAGTAGAACGTAAAGGAAAGCATGTTTAAGTAATTAGGCTGAGTCAAGTTTTTCCTGGAGAAAGCAAAGAACAATCATCATATCATGGAAAATAAAAACAATGTGCAAATGGTTATGGTTAATGGCCTGTAAACACTTCTATAGGATTTATTTGTACCTCTTTCAGTGGTGACTGATCGAACGTATGCTGATGCTACAAAAATCTTAGAGATGGAGCAACACCTGCCATTTTATGAGTGAGTATTGCAGTGGTGATAAATTGTTAGAGAAAGTTAGAAACACTCGTTTATATTGGGTTAGGAAGACCAGTTCTCCAAGTTGACGAATCATTTTACTTATCTTGGAGGACTTCATACGTTACTTGCCTGTATGATGCAAAGGGTATTACTCTGCTTTTTAAATTTATATTTTTTAAGGAGATATTCACGTATCAGCGTTAAAAGGACACACCACCTAGTAATATACAGTTGTATGTATACATGCATGTATTTTGGGAAGGAACGCCAGATTTGTTCAGACGCCCAGCCGAGGACCCACACAAACGGGGGTTTTCGGTCTCTCCACAGATACACGGTTACGACATTAAAGAGCA
>JAQIXX010005770.1:0-13350 GCA_034700605.1 Willowsia nigromaculata
GCAAGCGTGGATGATTGTCCCAGAGTTCTAGCTTGTGTATCAAAATCACAACTCTGATTTTCACCAGCAGGTCGAGGTGAGCTTTTAACCACGGCAAAAGCGGAGGATTGGGGTGTCGATGGTGGAGGAGTTGACTGTGGTTCTGGTCCATTACTATCCTGTATTTCCTCACCATTTCTCCGCCGTTTAGTTCCACTGTTTTTAGGAAACGTCATTGTTACCAGGGTATTCGCTGCAGCAAAGGCTGCCGCTGTTTGAGGTGACACAGGAGGAGGAGGAGGAGGAGGTATATTGTCGCCTTCCTGCTGCTGTTGTGTTTCCTGTGATTCAATTGTCGCTGGGGATGCCCTTCTAAGAGTCAACGGTTCCGTTTGAGGCTCTGTTCCACGGTGAGATGGAACTGGAGATATCATTTCAAAGGTGGGTCTGCTCACAGATGAAATGGGGGCAGAGGATGTGCTATTAGTAGTTCGATTCATGGCATATGAATAGTCACTATTTGTTTGTCGATTATTTACTGATAATGATGATGGGGTTGCAGGCATCCAAGGAACTTGGTTATCGTTAGTGGGCGCTACTGGCAAAGATTGTGTTAGTTGATGCGGCGCTTCAATTATCAATGTTGAGGAGGAGGTGGAGGAAGCTGAAGCGGAGGAGTAGGAAGAGGGGACGGAGGTGATTGTACAAGTGGCCCCACTCCCTGCTCTTTGGCCTCTTGCTGGAGAATATGAGAAGGGACTTGCTTGCAAAATTTGACGAATATGTAACATATTTGGGGATGGGTTCTCAATCGAAGGGTTTAAGAAAGACTGGGAGGATGTAGGTACAGGTGGCGGACGGTAGGTTGGAAATTGTGGCAACACAGACTGTACCTGGCGATGACGAGGCGGAGTCTGTTGGGTTGCTTGTACCAAGTGAGACGGTACATCCGCTGGAACTTCTGAATTATTTGAATTCATCTTTGGAGGAGGATCCATCACAGTTCGTGTTGTGGATGAAGACGCACCTCTCTGTTTAACGGTTCAAGAAGCAAATATTCAATGAAAACCAATTTCAGATATTGTGTTCAAGTGCTTACAGCTTGGCTTACACAATTTTGACAAAGTCGTTCAGGGATTTCACGCAAGCTAGCAGCTACACTTGCACTAGTGTCCAGAATTTCCAGGCTTACGTCCCAATCGCCCTTTTCTCCACACAGGGCACAGCAGGTGCGCTTCTTGTAATGACTCCTTCGGTAAGATTCAAAACAAGTGTCTCGGCAAAAACTTGGATTCGCACAGTTTTTATGGACAATTTTCTCCTTACACCATTCGCAGTAGAGACAACCTGGGGTATGAAATGACAGCACAAGACAATGTCAAGCATAATTGATACATATCAAAAAACAGCGCAGTGCTGAATGGAAACTCTTTACAGTGATGTTAGTTATTTATTATGTCTACTCACAAACTTTCAATCAATTATAAGCTTCCCTCACTCGCAAACTTTTCTTTTTGTAAGGGGGAACTTCAATAAAGAATTATTACAAGACTGTGTGTATGTTGTAAAGTATAATATAGTTATCAACTCAATGGTGTGGAATGTGAAACACTTATTGTTAGTACCTGGGTTAGGGACATTCTAGCAAAACAAAGCAAAGAATGCAAAGAAAGATGGCAAAAAACACGAAAGTAGGAAGGAGACGATTGTGAATTTTTCAACAATATGTAGTTTTTATACTTTCAATTTCATATGCAATATAAAGCTTTCATCTTTTTAAAGAAAATGCTTTCTTTCTTTTAGTTTTGAAACTGGCTTCAGTAAGCAACTTCACCTTTACAAATCTATGACCTATTATTTGTCTAAAAAAACAGGAAATTCTGAAATTGGAAATATTATTGAGTTACATAAAATCTGTAAAGCATCATGTTTCAAAAAATTGTAAATTGCATAGATAAAACTTTGTCTCATGTGCTATCTCGGAAGTTATAAAAGAATGTGCTTAAAATGTTTAAGCCCATCCATGCATGCATAGTTACCTGGAGATGTAGTTGTAGGGTTTGGGGTCGCAGATGCGGTGATATGAGAAGTAGGATTACTTGTAGTTGTACTCAAATCCAAAGCTTGTGTTTGCACTTCTCTGATTTCACCTCGCAAGCAGTCCAGCTATAACAATAAAAATTACTGTTAGCAAATAATTAAAAACAGGTAAAAGATGCATTGCCAGTCGATTGCCTTTCTAGTTTCTTTCGGCCACTTCCACCGACTACAATGGAGAAGTCCTAATCTTAGTTTTCGACCATTATGAGAGATATATTTCTCGTCCTTTAATTTACGCTGGTCTTTCATGTATCACTTAACTTCCTTGTGTATACGCGAGGTTATCTCGGTAAAAATGTATCTTAAAATCAGCCATGAATGATGAAATGAAACCTCGATGAATTGCTAATTAATGCACCTGAGCTACTCCGAAAAAGGTGTTTTGGATTTATTGCTTTTCTTACGAACGGAACGATATCATTAGAACATAAAAGAAAGAAAATGCCCAGTAAACGATTGTCGAAATTTCCCAGAAATTTTCCAGACGAAGGCCACTTCAAACGAACAGGGAAATTCTTACTGATCACGTGATCGGTGACTCCGGAAAATAGGGATGCGTCTCGTGAGTTTTAAAAATTCGTCTCTGGCTCAAGGCGTTCTACATTATATCAAAGGTGCCCCGAAAATTTCTATTTATTTTGACTCGCAAGGATTTTTCGGTTGTAATCCAAGATATGGTTTAGTTTGGGAAAAATTAATCATCAGAGCCTAGAAAATTGATAATCCGAGATATTTGTAAGATTTTCCACATCCGCTCGAATTTAATTAAATGTAGAAACAGTTGACAAACTCAAAATATGTTGTAAATGTGTGTTTATAAATCGATGAGCGAACAATTGTAGTTAAACACCTGCCATTCCCGTGAATTTTTCATCATTGTTTACAAGAAACAGCATTAACTACAATCCAATTCTTTTTATGGATTGTTTGTTTGAATCAGTAATCACAGCAATATACCTCATATATACCTATCAATACTGAAAGAGAATAAATAAATGGTTCCCGATTATCATACATATTGTCTTTTGAGAGCATTATACAATCAAATGTTTGCATCAGTCGTGATTATTTGTTGCCCACAAGTTCAATTCTTTTACCGCATTGTACTTTTACTTAAGCTGACTGAATATACCGAGCTCACTGAACAACCATTTTATTATTTGCTTGTTTGTTTAAAGCCTCTTTCACCTCAGCTAGTGCTTGCCCTTATGCCTCCTCCGCTTACCTTTGATTCAAATGTTGACCGTAAAGGCCGAAAGAAAAGAGCAAAAGATGCTATATATCTTTTTAGAAAGTGGCAACAAGACACCGCTCAAGAGATGGGACGTTCCAAGGAGACAATACACAATTACTTTTCAGCTCGTTTCAAGTGGAAAACAAATGCCGGAAAAACAAGTGAATATCTCTCTAAAAAATATCGACAAATATAATCACGACGAAATGGTATAGGATAGAATGTGCTGTATTTGGAATTTGTCTACTCGGTAGATGAAGTAGATGTAGAGTAGAATTATTGTGTCCACATTGTTCGTTCCGTTCTAAACATTGAAATAGCTAACTAACGCTTGGATATTAAGCTGCAAAACTGCATAACTATTGCTTGCATGTATTTTCTCCTCGAGATATACGCGAGGTAACCCAGCCAAATATATCTCACGTCACCCCAAACAGCTAACCTCTATTAACAATAAACAGTAAAAGAAAGTATAATCCGGATCGGACATGCAAGAGGAAATACGCGAAAGGAAAGTCATAAAGAAAGCAAACAAGTGTCCATGTGTTGAGCTTGAGCTGCCACTTTCTCAACAGCTTTGCACTGCACTCATGTGCTCACGCACCAACAACAACGCACCCCTCCTCGATCGCATTCTTTCTCGAGTGGAAAAAGCTAAACATACTGAAATCAGAGGAGAGTAAAGAAACTTTGTTTCTCATTATCAAAAACTTCTTCGATGTCAGTCAACCTGAGATGCACGAGTAACCTAAGTAGGGCATATCAAAATATTGGTAGCAAATTCCCCAAAAAAATTATATACAAGTAACCTGCGAAAAAGTGAAGATCATAGACAGAGAGAAAGTGAGCGAGGGAGGGAGAATACTAGTACAAATCAAAAAGATCCGATTACACAGACTCATTGAACAATCAAAGGTTTATCATTTCTCTCAGAGCGGATCATTTTCCCCAGTTTAGTTTCCTATTCCCAATGAAAAATATACATGATACACACTGCAACATGGTCTACTATTCCTTTTTTCTCTGTTATATTTTCGTCATATTTGAGTTTTCGCGAGGAATGAGAAAACCACTGTTGCAACTCTAATTTGATATCATCATTATGCTCCTTATAACCTGTAGACGTTTTACATTATTACATACTTTTCTCTGTGTTTTTCACACAAACCTGGCTTGGCTGCCTATGCAACCATCATCATCATCCAAGATCAGATCAAATCTCTTTCCTTCCACTCTCATTGTCAGTGAACTTGTTTCTTTCTCCTGACGCGTCTCCGTTCCCGTCTGCCTGGCCTTACGTATCATAGCATCATCATCGTCGTCATACTTACATATTATCATTATTACACGGACATACTCACTATCAGTTTTATACGGAAACTTGATACATCTTTTCTTCTATCGCCTTTCCACTTTTTAGATCCGATTACAGTAACCTACACAACTACACAAGCAAAATTCGGTTCCTTATCCTACACGCAGTACCATACCATATATCAATGACTTATTATTAACGTAGTCGACGTGGCGAAAAGAAAATTATACGGGACATTAAAAATATTATCGTTATGCTTGCGTAATGATTATAGTCGGGAAAATAATTTTTTTTGGATATTCAATAAAACCCATTTTGCAGGGATTTTATCAGCATAAGTATTAATCCTCCTTATTGATGTAAATTTGAATAGAGATTATTTTGAGTAAACCACTTAAAAATAATTTGGTTGATGTGTTGCAGATATATCAATAATAAATACTGGGAAACCAATAATGTATCATTTGTATTTGCCATTTCTGAGACTAGTCTCCTGATAAAGACGTGTAAAAAAATATGGTAGTGTATTATGTCAGGTTACAAGTTGTGCCTTCAATAGGATTAGCTTATTTTCTTCGAGACATTTGAAATACCATGTATTTTTTTATGTTTGAATAATGACGATCATATTGTATTCATGTTACTTTTCCTGCGTAAAAAACCAACTAATTCGTAATGTAACGAAAACGACAAAAGATACTCCGCTATCAAGACGCTACCATTTTGAGCAGGAAAAGAAACAGTCAATTAGTTTTAATGTGAGCAAAGTTCACAAGAAGTACATGGATCAGTTTACACTATATGGTGACGCTCTGATGACAGAATGATGGATACTATTCATAATACTAAACCAGCATTATTATGAGCGAGCTTCAAATAAAAATCATGTTTTTCAACAACGAACAATAAATTCCTAATTAGCTATATGAAATAAGAAATATGAAATAACGATGTCAAGAATCAAAACAACGTTGGTTTTTAACCCGAAGTAATTCATTCCCTTATAAAAACGCTTACTTAGTAGACTATGCTGCTTAAAGAGTGTGGAAATTGTGTTGCAGCAGAGTACGTGATTTTTAAAGCGATATAAAAAATAATAAAATCGTTAGTGTTGAATTACCTAAAACATTATCTAGACATTTGTTTGGAGGAGAATGCGGTTCCATATTTATAGTTGGTAGAAAATTGATAAAATATAAAATTGCTACTGTCTCCACTTGGCAAGTTGCAAATCACTGGAATACGTAATAAAAAGATAATAAACAGCAAGAGTCATATTAAGTTTTTAGACCGTAATTTTTACACAATTACATCATACTAATCCCACTGTTGAAACTACCCTCTGCCATATTTTTGTTCCTGAGAGCGAAAAAAAATTGGAAGTTTTATAATCTCGTGTGAATGAAAATCCGCTTGCAATAGCCTCTGTTTTAATTTTTTAATATCCACTCAAGGACAAGCCAAATAGCATAAATAATGGCAATGACGGCATTCCAAGAAACTTTGAATGAAGAATACACCACTTCGATTGAATTTTAACTCATAAAAAGGAAACAAATGACCTGCATTCGTTTTAAAAGAAACCAATTGTTCATGTAACTATACATACCTATACACAATAAACTAATGAAATTGATTCGAGCTTTAGCAAATTAGCATTTGAATATTTGTGGGTTTCCATTCTGTGAAGTTGTGTGATTGTAATGTAGTGAAAATTTTATAATTATATTCTACAAGCATTATGAGTAATAAACATATTTTTCGATGTAAAATGTATTGATTTTCATGATTTTGATGTTTACAACTTTACAAAGTTACTTTGAGAGCAAGAGAGCAGTCACTTGCGTAATTTCAAATATCAACAACATAACAAGCTTGCTTTCAGCAATTCATTGAGTATAATATTGGTGGATATTTGCTTCTCGGAATGATGCAGATGAGTGATGTCGACAATTCATCTAGAAACCTTCAAACAGCATGAACACCATTTTGAAAACGTAATTTTGACTGAATAATAGTTCATTCATAGATCGAAAATCATTGACTTGAATTGAGTCTCGTTGATGGAATAAGTCTAATAGAAATATATGTTGGGTATGTCATATGTCAAGGTGATTAAAAAATGTTCTATTTCATGTATGCACGCCTACGAGTGACATTTCATTTGTGGTGATCGGTACGTGTGGCCTGCCTAATGATCATATCATACGACACAAGAAATCTCTACATAACACTCTAATCATATTCTCAATTTGCTCCCACCGCTTTTCTCGACTTTTTAGATTGGTCACCGAAGTTACTAATCCAATTCGTGTTACAAAATCTCACTGCAGAAATCTGCCAATATTTTGAAGAAAATGTGTTGACAAGATTGTATGAAGTCTGCACAAATAATCAAGCAGCAATATCATTTTTGCTTTAAATTTCATTTGAATGGAAGAATGCAATTTCGCATGAAAAAACTAATTCAAGTAGCGGCCTTAACCATTTCTAAGGGAAGTCCACCCAGAAAGGGTGTAAATACTAATAAATTTCTTTTCTCGCCTTTTTCCTTACATTCTCAGAGTTTCTTTCTGCTTATTTTATTCAATTGTTGGCATGGCATATAATGTAAGCTCATTCTACTGCTTACGTGAATGCATACAGTATTCGTACTTATTACACTGTCAGCTTTTGAAGGATTTCCGTGGCTCCTTTCTTTCTGCTTTTTATGAAAGCAACAAAGCTGATAATAACTTCCAATGAACATGGATGTGATTTGTATGACTTTGTGACATGGCGTTAAAAAGGGATAAACAGGATGGCGAGCCACGACCCGTGTGATTCCATTCTCTGCCGTGGAAAAAAAGTGGCTGGAATATAATTACCTATGCTACTGCTTTGAAAATTGCGAATGATCATTGATGATCCCATCAAAATGGATAAAGTACTTGGAAAAGTACCTAAATATATGTACGTGGTATGTATACTGTTTCTAGTAGAATTTTCATCATATTTATGCTATCAATTCAACATAATAATTATTATGTTCCATCAAGGAAAGCTATTCAATTATTTGATTCCGTAGATAATACAAAAACTCAGAACAGCACTCCATTAGCGAACATGACTACCATTCAGTCATCTTCAGTTGACTAGTAACAAGAAGCTTACACGAGCAGAATGAACATGTTTTTGTGCACTTTTTTTGTAATATTTTCTTCTAAAAGGATAAAGACTAGCTCTATTTTTCTCTTCTCATTCATGAAACAAAACAAATAGCAAAAATATCCTCGAAAACACTCAACAAAAAAGTTGAAAAGGAAACCACTTGAAAAAGGAAACATTTCGATAATAATCATATAACTGAGCACCAGCATGTTCGCAATGGTTTTAATTTAATGAAAGCTAAGTAATAGTAATAGAGAGGATAAACAAATAAGTTATGAACGCATACTCAGATTGATTTACTGTCACGTACAAGAAGAGAAATACAGAGGGAAGGTAAAAAATGTGTAAAATCCTAGAATGCAACTATTGAATGCCATTTACTTGTCGTGTCTTAAAACTATTAGTTTTCTTAAAAAATCATTTGAAATGTATAATGTATATGACCTTGTGACCTCACATATCTCGGATCACAATCAGACTGCAGGTGTGAAAATTTGAAGCTTGTATTAGTCCAAGGTTCCAATCCCTCAAATACTTTTTGAGATGTTGTGTACAATGACAGACATACAGACAGACAAGATGAACCAAACAATAACGATCGATCAAGCATTGCATGCATTACATAGTGAAAAATACTATATAAAATTCTAGAACAGCCATGGGGCAACACGAGACAAACAGAAAAATCTACCAAGCACTAACTCTGTTCGTAATAACTACAAGCATGGCTCTTGGCAGCCTGAAGCTTCAGACTAAATTCGTCGAAAATTGAGTGATAATTAATGAACCATTGCTTTACACACGGTTTTACATTGTCCTATTCGATTTTTCTATAGGTTTAATTACTCATTTGGCGAAATCTGATCTACTGAGATTTTTTCCCCTGTTTATTTTTAAAGTAAAAAAACATCATGATAAACTAAAGGTAAAAATTAAGTTACTCATAAATCTAGGAAAGTACATCAATGTTAAGAGAAAAAGCCTCGTCAACTTTCAACAATTTGTTTCTATTCTGCTCTTTCATCATCTTCCCACATTCATTTTCTTCAACTTGTCTCTCTCCAGAGAGATAACAAGGGAGAGGAGGAGGCAGAGAAAGCACTCTTTTAAATGTGAAAGACATGTTATTATCCTGTAGAGTAGAATGATAGGCAAAAATGGGATTAAATGCTATCTGACGCTTACTATTTTCAAATGTGTATATTTTTTCTCTTGTGTCAAATCCACTAAAATGGTGTAAGCAGAAAGGCAATAGAAAGCACACGAGATGTAAAAAACTGTAAACACTTTTTGTTCCTACGTGCATACACTTTCCCCTCATGTTTTTTTCTGGATTGCTCGTCCATGATGACGATAATGCGTTGCATAGCGATCATCATGAGGATCAAACGGAAAATGTATACACACACGCTCTTTTCCTTCCTCCACTTTTTCCCTCCAAAAAGAAACTGTAATTTCTGCACTCAGCGTTTGAGTGAGGGACATGAGCATCATCATCCTGTCTGATTATTATTACGTACAACAACAAATATCTAGAGAAATAGGTGAGAGGGAAGGAGAGAAAGCACCGAAGGGCCAAAAACAGAGTAAATCAACTCATCTAATAATCTTATTATCTCACTTCCTCTCTTTTCTCTCAACCACTTCACCATTCCATCCATTTTCTATCCTTCTATCGCTCCGATTTTATCAGCATCATCAGCGTGATTTTCGCTCTCTAAAGAAAGATACAATTCACAAGGGTGCTACCTACATGAAACAACAAAAATAAGCTACATTCACATTTTTAAGCAGATTTACCTTTGTCCTGTACTCAACCTTTTTACGTAATCAAGACTTAAATTCTCTGAGACCCTTGAGGAAAACGAGGAGGAGGAAGGTGGAGAAACTGCAAGTATTTTTGAGAGCGGTTATCAGCTTAATGGGAGATGGCTAAATTTGTTTCAAACTGCTTTCCTATCTTCAATAAATCTGATTTCATAGAGCGTTTTCGAAAAAAGTCAAAATTTGAATCTATTTCAGTCTCAGCGGAAGCAACAAAAATTGAAAGAAAGCCAGAAAAACTATTTGAGAAAAATTCAAATTATACAAGTATAAAATGCTCGGATAGTTAATTATAAAAGGGGCAAATGAATGAACAATGGACATGGAAACTTTTTTACTTCTAGCTAGACTTTATTTTTTTGTGTGTATTGCGTATACCGTATTCAGATGAGAAAAGTTTAGTTGGTGGAAATGTGAGCACGATAGAAGATAAGTACCACTCTAGTAGGATTAGCCTGATTCATGTTAAATAAGAATATTCGATTATTCCGATTTGTGCCCCTTTTTTACTTCACATATAATCGGAATAAAATGTCGATTTGTAGAGGAACAAATCGAGTTTTCATATTATGATTTGAGAGAGAAATAAAAAATGCTATTTTCTTTCCCACTTGTAATAATACTTTTTGATCTCAAACATTCTGTCTCTAATAGTTTCGATCGCATTATCCTCGTAAAATCATATAAAACTTGAGACTCTGCTTGAAAAATGAGAACTAATATTAGTGTGATATTTTGTTATCATACTTATAGTATTAGGCTAGTTAACATGGAGCCCCTAAAGTTAACATGCATAATACACACATAACTTAAATTCGCTGTTATATCACCGCATTGTGGACAATGATTTTGTACTGTGTGTAATTGAAGATAATAATATGTGCTTTGTGTAGGTATGTACTTCTTCCATCGAAAAGGCTATTCATAACATTTTGACTATCTGTGTGTGATGAAAAGAATCCCTCAAGCTTTAGGTGCATTATTACTCACAGTTTTAACTTTCTTAATATCTTGGTATTTTGAGGTAATTATATTTTCACGAATGGAGTAATTACATGCACCACCGATTCAACAGGGTGTGAGCTCGACTCCACCGGTATAAGTTATCATTGCTATTAAAATAACGATTCCTCGCAGCTCTACTACAGATAGTTTCATAACTTCCAAGAAGAAATATTGTACCAGTAAAGTAGTGCGGTAATTCTGGTGTCTTTGCTTCTACTCACCGTTATCACGGGAAAGACACGCCATTATGAATCATAGGTATTCCGTTTTTGACCAGATCATAAGAATAAAACTTCAAAGAAAGTGTAATTGATTGAATGAAGATATAGAAACATTTTTCGTACAATCTGATGATCATTGTCATATTTTTTGATGAGATAACAGAAAAGTATCATTCAAGATGGTTCAAGCCTTCGTAAGATTTTAGGAGAAACGATAAGACGGCCGATGATATGTGATGAAACAGAAAACTCTTGGAGCCGAACGAAGAGGGACAGAGAAAGAGAAATGAAGAGTTTTGATGCCTCGCTAATTCCCTCTCATTTCTCCTTCAGTCCCTCGCTGACAAAAGCAACATAAGAGGAGGAAATTCCTCAACGAGAACTTCAATAACCAACAAAGAACATGATCCCCTTTTCCTCTACCAAGAAACGGAGAGAATGGTATCAGCATTTTGAGAATATCATCATGATCTCAAGCTACCACTCATGATTATGAAATTCTGATATGGTTATTAATATTATTATTATGCTCAGACATGCTTTCCCTTGCCACTTTCACCACCACATTTTATTTACATAGCAAGCAACAATCAAATAATGATTCATAACGTATTTATAAATATTATGCTCCACTTTCAAAACATTTTTATCCCTACTTGTTTTATGCTGATTCTTGGAATCTTTATACCTACATTGATTACGCTTATGAAGAGAGTAAAGTGCGGTTCTTTGTTACAAATCGAGTGGTTACCAACAACTAAAGCAACTGCCACTACCTAACTCCATGCCTCCTCATGTTTGGCAATAATGACTGGCTCAGAGGTGGTGGTTGTTGGTGTTGGAAACAAGAAGTCAGAGAATAAAATAAAACCATCAAATCGTATCATCCAAATAACAAATGCAATCGTGAAAACAGTAGCATGAAGGATATTTATTACTTGGTAAATGCTCAACAAAAATTTGTGAATTTGCTTTCGCTGTGCATACATACATGCCTGAATGTATTAGGGGGGAAGAAGACCGCAGAGAGAGGTGGAGAGTCTCTGGTTTCACAATCAGTTTCAAATTCTTGATGGTTTTCTCTTTCACCTTCTGTCTAAGGTTATCCCGTCCACTATTAGTTTGTGCCGATACCATGAAGCATACGATACTATTTACCATGGTTAGTAATGCATACTAGAATGTCTACTGATTGGAATGCTGCATCGTGCGTTGGTACTAGTATCAAAATATTAATATTTCGCGGAGGATGTTCTCACTTGAGACGGTACATTACAGAATCTGAACTTTTACAGACCTGCATTTTTTTCTCGTGTTGTTTCATGTGAGCCTTTATGCATAAATATATGTAGACTTTTTTAATTAGGGGAGATTTTTGCAAGTAAAATTCATGCGCCTTATCACTGCAATAATAAGTAGCTACTTCCTTTGCAGAAACGTAATATTCCTCGATAGAGAAAGTATGCCAAATAATATTCGCTAATGGTGAAATGCAATGCAATGAAATTGGATTCGTCTGGCTATGCTTAGTGTTCATTTTTATGTTGGTAAGATTTTAAAGAATGTAATGAGACGCAAGCATAAAAGTTTCAGTGGAAAACTTACCAATAAACTGTGCTGTGACGGGTGCCCTTCCTGAGGTGTTCTGTTGATTGCACCAGCTGAATTACTTTGCAGAAATCGGGCTGACGAAGTTACCACCTCAGGTGGAGGAGCTGAGAAAGTATGTCGAATGTGAGGAGATATTGATAGTGTGTAGGTAGTAGAGGTTGATGGCGATGACGGGACGGATAATGTTACCGTTGAAGAGGATGGGGTAAGAGGAGAGTTTGATGTAGGAATGGACGGTGATGAAGACGCTTGAATTGAAGCACTTTGTGCGGGTTTGGTTGATGCGGAGGAGGTGGCAGGTATTATAAATACATGGTCATCATCATATTGCTCAGCATTATTTGTTGCACTGGTGCCTCTACTGTTTTTACCACTACGACCAAGTTGTACTTTCTTATCTTCCCCACCTCCTTTTGACATGATTGTTTCTCTAATAATATGTTCAAAAAGGTGAAGCCATGCTGAAATTATTCTCTTATTGTCATGTTAACATTCACAAAAGTTTTATGCACACGCACACAAAGTGAAAAATTCAAATGTTTATAATTCTTAGGGTAAATAGTTTTGCTATCAATTCACTGCCTGTTTTTTTTAAATAGAAATTCATGACCAAAAGTAAAATCGCTTCCTTTATCGCACGTAACTGTCACAAGATCTATTTCTTCAAGTCCTAACCAACAACAAGTTGATGTAGGAGCTTCGCTTCTCTTTCTTTTGCACTGTTGCTTCCCTACCTCCACTTCTTCCTTTCTCGCACAACAGCTTGTTGATTTTCTTTGGAAGGTTTGTTGGCGTTCGTTGTTAGACCGAAAGCTGCTCACGCTGGAGTGGCAAGAGTTGAGGCACGCACCTTACCTCTATATTAGTCATGTAGTCTAGTCTATCGTCTATCCCTTGCATCAGCTCCTCCT
>JAQIXX010005771.1:0-13377 GCA_034700605.1 Willowsia nigromaculata
CTAGGGGTCGGGTTATATGGCTCTGGTAAATTCGCCCCATCAGATATTATATCCGTTAATATTACTTCCTATGAGATAAATTCCAAATTAATCAATAATGCTCAGTGAGCAATATTTTTGTTTAAAAAATTGCAACAGCTACCTCTAAAGTTTGCCTTAAATACTGCAAAATCAATTTGGAGGATGGATTCCTAAACTCGTCATCACTCAGCAAAAAGCGATAATATAACAGCCCGAATTCATCCTGTACGTCATTTAAGAACGTGCTAACGTTAAAGCCACTACTCCAGTTGCCTTTAAGCTGAGTATTCTTTACTCTTAAATTAGCTTCGATTATTTCGTACACTGGCCAGCTATGTGTAAAGTTAAACTTGTATTCTTCAGTAACTCCTAAATTTGACATTTTTACGAACTCCTCTGAAGAGTTAACTGCGACAGTAAATTTCCCTGTTCCATTAAATTGCACATCTTCAGCTAAATCGTATTCAGAGGCGGGGATTGTCCCTTCACAGTTGTAGTATCCTTAGAAAAGGCATAAAGAACAGCAAAAATTTTCCACTGTGATTTAAATTCCATGAAATTTTCAAAAATTTAATAAAAACTACCATGAAACTCATAGGCCTGGCGCATCGTCCGTCCTATTTGAGCGAAATGATCTGCAAACGAAAAGTCTGCAAATGCAATGTCGTTCGTAGTCTCTGAATGACGGCTCACAAACTGGTAGCTATATAGTAAAAAATTCAATTACGAATCACGCATTAAGTTTTTATTTTATGGTACAATATACAGTGTGAGAGAATAGTTACCTAGTGTAACATTCAAGTTTCACTTTGTCCAAATTTTCGTTTTTAAGAACAACCGTTTCATTATTTGTTGGAGATGGATCAAGATGATTTTCTTTCAGCCAGCTTGTATAATTCTGCACTTTCCTCAATAAAAACCTGATTAGTTCTTCATCATTGCCAACTTGTATTCTGACCCCATGCGCAAAATCTACAATGCATGTGAATCCAACTCAAAATCAATTTTTAAAAAACCATTTTAAAATATTTTAAAATCAGAATATTATTTCTCGTAATCTCACAAATCAATGCAAGCACAAGCAATACAATCTTTCTCATCATTTTTTATTCGTTTGGGTGAAGTATTTCACAAATGCATATATAGTAATTAGTAAAATCTTGAGTTTGTGTAGTAGACCCAGACAATGAAACAAACGCTAAGGCAACGGTTAGGTGAATTTGCTGAATATGTATATTATGGTGAATTTTTTTGGGAAATGCGATGTCACTAAATGCTTGGGTGGAATAGAGCAAAATCTTGTACTCTCTAGAGATCTGGTTTACTTAACATTATCCAAGGTCCAGGTCCAGATAAACCAAAACATGCATGTTGTTATCAGAAAATGAATAATTGACTAATAAATGCAGATGTCAAGGTTGTCGATAATTACGGAATTATAGAATACAAATATTTTAAAAATATATAAGGAAAACCTGTCATTTCCAGGTAAGCACCATTTGCGTTGTTCAGTGCGATATATTATGATATTATGTCACGTGGTAATAAAATGAAAGTGGGATTACTAACGATAAGCATACTTTTAAGTATACACCCGATCATTAAGTTGGTCGTTGGAACATTTTATAATGCTGCATTTAACATTTTTATGAGATTTCATCAATGCAAGCGTCTAATTGAAGATACTATGTCATACGTATCTATAGAGGTATAATATCCACTAAATTTAAAAACTTTATGCAACCATCAAAATTTTTATAGAAAGTTTACAATGTAATAACAGGTACTCTTTAATTTGTTTACTTGTTTATGTAACGTTTACTGGATTTTAAGCTTGTGATAAAAACATAGTCGTGGTAATAAATTCAGAGGGAAAAAAAGTATATTTCCCCAATTGTTTGCTAAGTTATAATAAAAGCATTCTGTTGACTGGTTGTCTGAATTTTAATAACAGAAAAATAAATGGGAAAATGAGTATCTACAAGCACGAATGAGCATATTAAATATCTGTCCTTGAGTATAGAATTTCCTTTTTAAAGAGAAGTACTTTATTCTAGGTAATGACAGGATCAACAATGACAAATTTATTGACTAAATGTAAGGATTTGTATTGAAAACACGTAAATATAACTTTTGTAAACCTAAATTTATTCATCACTTGGTACTATCGGATTAGTTAACAATGGCACAACCACGTGATGAGATGAAACTTGGGCAGTCGACATCGATCCTCTTTGGCTGCTCTCAATCACCAGTTCGTGCAGATAATCGATTTCTTCTTCCACAGTTTTCATGAAACCTCGCAAATCTTCTTTGCTCATGCACGCATTTTCAGCCACCGCATTCAACGTGAAGCTTTTATCGTAACTGAAGAGAAGACACACTAGTCCTACAAAACGAAAAAATATATCTCAGAAAATTTTAGGATGAAGTGTAAAGTGTAATTAGAAATGATGAATGAATACCTGCAATTCCAGCATATGGTCCAACTGCAGCATTTACTTCGACAACTGTGTTGTTCCCATTCCAATTTAGTTTGACCGGAACACGAGGTCCAGCCAAGTTGGAAAGGGAAACAGCGATCTTCCGATTTTTAAATAATAGACAAGCTATTGGTGCAATATGACAGGATAATGCATACGCAACCAATGGGACTGCATAATCTCGAGGGGATGGCCTATTGATGTATCTGAATATTCGATCGCATTCCAAAAGTCGTTTCACAGAATTCATATTTGCTGACACAGGCAATTTATATGCATTTCCCGTCCTAGTAAAAAATTTAAGTATGATTTTATTTTGTCTGATTATTCTTAAATATGCGGATTGCAATTGTTATTCAACTTACACGTGATTTTCCAATCGGTCCAATGAATGTCCGGGCCGCACAACTGGCCCTGCCATTACAAAATTCTTTCGCGAGTCCCCCTCATTTAAATATTTGGCAAGTGCACTTGCCAAACAAGAGTTAATCACAGATGTAAAGCGGACCCCAAAATACTCCTTGATCCTTTTCACTTTCGCCATTGGTATGAGATTTGATCGCTCATACACAAACCTCCAAGATTTCTTCCTATTTGGAGCATGAAACCTCGTTTGGCTTGTTCTCCAGAAGGTATAGGATACAACAATGCCCATCTGGTATACAATGAGAACCACTTGTTCAACAGACACCTTGACTTTTTGGAAAACTGACATTTTATCATTTTCCAGCTTTTGTTGCTGAACTGCAGTGAGTCCAGTTGAAACCACCTGAAGGTCCAGCATCCTCCTTTTTAGAATCCCGTGCGAAACTGCACACATCAGGGATAACCCATCCCCCAAAACATGATGTGACCAAGTAAGTAGCACAGTCACTTCATTTTTGTTGCCTATTTCTGTGGGATCGCGTTTCCACCCGTGGATCACATGCATTTCCCATGGACTCCTTTTCTTTGGGAATGGTCTATTGAAGTACTCCTCATACAAGTCCGTTACGTACTCGTCTAAATCTACGCTTGCGTCGAGATTATGGTGCCTCATGTGATTTGACAAATCAAAGTTTTCATCCTTCACCCAATACGCATAACCCATCCAAATATCCAAATAACTTTGAAACTCTGGGTATTGCAACTGATTCTCGTTTCCGATCTGTCTGTCGTCTATCCAACCACTTTGCACTTTTTCCACAATGTCGTGATATGGTATTATTCCTTTAATTGTGGTGCTTGACAGAATCGAGTCGCGGGAAGGCCTACTGTTTGATAGGCTATCTAAGTATTCCAATGCAAACTGTGTTTCAAAGCCGGTTCTAACCAATTTGTAAGAGCCAGGTTGTCTTTGGAAGCATTTCAAAACTAGTTGGCTGATAAGCCATCGGTAGGCTATGGCAGGTATAGCGGCTGCAAAAAAAACTTGATACAAAAGGCAGTGCCACTACCCCTATTGCGAAGTAAAATGCATCTGTAAATATTCTTCTAAGTTTTGCGACAAGTTTATGCGATTTATCCGTTTCTGGTAACGTCATTTTGCCTAAAATTTAAGATATATTGACATTTTCAAAAGATGATTTTGTCACACCATTTCTCTGTCTACTCTCGATGGGATACTCTGACAGAGAGTCGGACAGAGTGAGCATGAAGCGTCTTGATTTTAGTAGGCTTCGAAATCTCAATGCTCCCTGTAAAAATTTACTGTATAATAACCATAAAATGTATCAATTCTCTCAATAATTGCTTACGTTTTAGCCATGCGACCTTTCCCAACACGCATTTGCTGTGAAAGAAACGACATTGTATTCTCTATTGAATTAAAATTAAATATTATAATGAGCAAATCGTGGCAAGATTTCTTCTTGTCTGATTAAAAATTGCAGACAAAGTTTCAGAACATTCTAATTCATTATACAATATTGCAGAAAGCTCAAACTAAATGCAGGTAGTTCGTGCTATTTTTTTAAAGGTCGAACTCTTCGTGAAAAAGATTGGAAGTAAAGTTCAATTTTACGTTCACATCAATTATTCCTTAGTTATTGGACGTAATAGCTTTACTCACGACGTAAATGATATGATATAATTCCATTGTAATGTATTGGGATGCCGGCATTTCCATCTCAAAATTTATTTCGTTCACATTTTTAAAATTTGCGGATTTCCAGTACAAAACCATTATTTCTCTTCGCAATCTCACGATTATACATTTTATTGCGGAGCAAAAATTTGTTTCAATTTCTGATACTTTTTACGTACAATGTTTAATAAAAAAAATTCTATACTAATTCTACATACTATGTGGATGAAAATTGAAAATCACGTAATAATTAAGTCAAGCTCATCTCATGCAAAATGTTGATTTCCGTCAAAACGCGATCTATTAGGATCCTCAGTTCCTTTCCACTTATTACAGAGTTTTCGGCTACTGCTTGGAAGCGAAGTTGGTTATGGTAGCTTGTAACAGTCAACACAATTCCTTTCCATTGCAAAAATGAAAGAAATCAAAATTAAATGCTATTTCAATTATGCCTATTTATTTGTTAGTTTTTTTTTTGCATTTCAAATTTATACTGTATTCACCAGTAGAACCCCCGAATGGTCCAACGGCTGCACCCACTTCCAAAACTTTATTTCTCCCTTGGTAACGAAATGGACTGGTTGGTCCCCAGTTATTAGACAGAGAAGCTCCAAAAGGGTTTCTGAATCCAAATCTAGCGATTGGGGCAATGTGAAACGATAAAAGAGTTACGAAGAAAGTGAGCAGGTATGGTGAAAATAAGGATTTTGTCACTCGCTTGAATATTTCATCACTCTCTATAAGTCGATTTACTGGATGCATTTCTGGCTGTACTGGTATCCTGGCAGCCGTAATTGTGCTAATAAGACACAAGGCAACATTATTTGTGTAAACTCTTGCAAATTTACTATACCATCTTTTCGTAAGATATGGGCTTACATTTGATTATGAAGTTTTCCTGTCACAAAGTTTGGTAGTGGCCGGGGAGTCGCCAGGAGAAAGTTTTTAAAATTTCTGTCATTTAAGCTGTCAGCAATCGCTGCGGCAAATGCGGAGATAAGTACTCCAGTGACGCTCACGCCAAATTTTTTCCTGATGCACTTCACTTTTTCCATGGGGATCAAAGGAAATACACAAGAAACTTGTCTCGATTTGTTATTGTCCTTACCTTGAACATGAAATCTTGTCCTTGTATTGACCCTCAGTAGAGCGTATGATAAAACAAATCCCAAATCACGGATCAGCCCAACTGTACCTTCCAGAAATAAAAATATTTTTTCCGGGGTAGTTTCTGCTTTTAGGCACAATGGTGCCATTTTTGTCTTCTGAACTTCTTCTAATGGATGTCCTGTCAGATCCTCAAACAATAATTTGCGAATGGTCCCAGCATCGCCAAGTATATGATGCATTCGCAACAAAACCATACTGACTTCCACCCTTTCTTCATTCTCTTTATGTTTCCAACCATGAATCATATGAACTTCCCAGGGACTTCTTTTGAGCGTGAATGGTTGATTATACAAATCGTCAAATAATTTCTCGACAAACCCATCAAAATCAGTTGATTCTGGAACGTGGTGAAACTTTATATGATTTCTTAATTCAAAATACTGATCCTCTCGCCAGTACATGTAACCCATCCAGCTATCTAAATACTGCCGTAACTCTGGATGTTTCCAGGCTTTTCCATCTGAACTTGTCCAATTTTTTTTCACTGTGTCGAAGCAGTCTTCATAAGAAACATCACCATCAATTAAGAGATACGCGAGAATCGTGTTCTTAGATGGTCGACAGCACCATACACTTGATAAGTACTCGAGACCATAGACCGTTCCGAAGCCCTTTTCAGCCATTCTCCGGTACTCAACACGTCTTGAAAGAATTGCCAGAATGATATGATAATATATTATAGCAGGTAGTGTAATCACAATATACACTAATATTACTGGTAGACCAATTACTGTGCCAATTACAAGGTAAACAGTATCCAAAGTTGATTTCCAGAAGGAGGTGGTAGTGACCTTCGAAAGGGCACCCTTTAGGAATTCAAGCCTCATTTTTACTTTTTATTTTATAAATGACCGTTGTTTGAGTTCAAAATCCAAGACGAAACTGAGCATGCAAGTGTAAAATGCTTCGTTTATACAATTTATTTTGGGCTTAGAAATAAAATATTTACTCTATAGACATTTGATGGTCTGATGTCCTTCAAATATTTATGAGAACAAAGTATGTTTCCGATAAAACAAATAATTCAGTAAAAATTGAATGCGTGAGAGCTTAAAAAATTGTGGGAGCAATACTTTTTGTTATGAGGTCATATATCATAGTTTAGTCGCGCTCTCACATTCTTAATAATCAAGGTCACATTGAGGAAGATCAGTTTGTTTAAATTTTTCGGTTATTCATATCGTGCTGGCTGACGATTACCAAGAACCTGGCTGAGGTGAATTGGATTTTGCGTGGTTTTTGTATGTAGGGATATAAAAATTATTTTGTTGCTAAGGTTAGAAAAGTTAATTTCGAGATAATGCTGTTTCCACTTGAGAATACTCAAATCGTAGACTTCCTGCCTCAATTGTCGCTGCATGCAGAAAATGCATGCAATGGTGGAGCAGAAGGCGAGTGTGCTGCTAAATTGTTTTGGAAACATCCCCCGGGCACTGCCTGTTGAAATAAAGGGATCGTTCCAATAAATATGGGACAAGATTGTTTGAGATTCAATCCTGCACCGGAAACATGAGCTTTTGCCTGTTGAATTATTGAACATCAATCAGTTAACAAACACAGCTCTCAAACTTAAAGTTTTGTACCGGCCCAATAAAAGCCAAAATTAAGGATTAATTAGCCAAACCTTTAAAATATAATCGAGATTTATAATACGGCACCCTCCAAGATTAGTGGGAGGAAGCAGACTTATTTCAAGCTCAAAACGCCAAAGCGCACTGCTGTACGGCTCTACAGATTCATTTCTGTTCACGGAAATCACGGAATGGGAAGTGCATTTTCTTTTTCCTTCAGCAAAAAATGTGAATTGCTGGGAGAACGGCAAAAATACTTCTTTAAGAAATCCAACTACGTTACTTCTATAATTTTCGTCTGGAAATACAATCATTTAAGCTGTTGTACTTACTTGAATTAGCTCAGCAGACACATCATTTATTCGCTTACTGCTTTGGTTATTAACGTCCACCTCTACTGATATCTTTTCTCCGGGGCAGTACCCCCTTTTTGGCATACTTACTCTCATACTTAAAGGTCCACTGGCACAAAAAAGGCAGCAAAACGTTTTGAAGGCTTTCCATTCTCCTGGTTGAGCTGCCATTGGGATATGATTAAGGTCAAGTACCCCTCCAACAGGAATAGTCTGCCTTGTTTTGTAGTCAAGTTTCCAAAATGGTCTTCTGACGGTTGCTTTCAGTATGTACTCCACTTTTCCATAATCTCCCTCAAAGCTGGTAAATAAGTTTGATGTCGGAAGCTGGATAGAGAATGGATACCAACTTTCTCCAGAAGGCAGATTCATTTCAGTTTCGCCATTTCCTATTAAAAATGCTTGATACTGGAAAAATACATCAGAATTGTTATAAGAAACGGTTCTGTGGTGATGATTGGGAATTGACGAATTGTGAGGGTGATGATTCTGGTGATTCGTTTGGGTCTCAGTCCAGTGAACTTCCGTTTTCCCTTCAAATTTCAATAATATACCTGGAGAATAAAACATGTTAAATTAGGTAAAGCTTAAACTGTGATAAACATTAGCTTCCATATTAATTTAGCTGGAAATTAAAAACCTTTCGTTGTTTCTTCCTCTCTACTCCTGAAAATCACTCTTCCCACTATAAATTGTCCCGGTATGTAAATTACTGGGGGGTTATCAAGTACAATGGAAAAGCATTCCATTTTGAAATACTGTGTTCTGGGGGAATTTAATTCAAAATGTAATTTTTTATTAGACTTCCTCCATACTCTCTATACGCTTTCATGCATGCAAGTAAAATGAATTTCAAATCCAAACTGTTTAAAAACAATCCCTTTATTTTCGAATGGACGATAAAATAAAGGCTTCTGCCTGATGGAAATCTAACCAGCTTGATGCTCAATGTTTGTACTTGTTATGCCAAAATTGCTATTTTCGATCCAATCTGCTCTTCAATTTCAATACTGATTCGAGTATAATGCCGAGAATCATTGTTCCAAGTACAAGTGATAAGTACATAGGCGATCGATAAGAATACAAATGTGGCACGATGACGTGTATATTCGTGAAACTTGCGTGCATGAAAATTTAGCACGCAAAAAAAAAACTGTGACCGTGCCGTGACTGTATCTTATAGTAGTAATGTACACACGTCAGCCCATTGCACTCGACATTTTCGGACAGGTAAACATTTAAAAAATTGTCAGTGTTTTCGAATTTGGTTTTGAATGGAGACATTAAAGGCAACTCAAAGGGAAGAAGCGTGGATGCGTCTGTAAGAATGTGTTTAGCAAAGTGAATGTGAAAATTCATGACTCAGAAATGTGTGCAAATAATGGTTTCAAGATGAAGATTGAATGATGACATTTAAATAGGTACATGATTTCTAATTTTTTTATTTTAATATACAATTTTTGCACTTTGCAAATAAGAAATGACAATGACCAATAAGGAATTTTTATTTTCAATAAGAGATAACATACCTACATATTTACAGACGGAGCTAAAACCTATACATATTATCTAATTGACATTATAATATTTAGCACTTCCTAATTAATAAACAGGATATTGAAATAATGACATGATCATAATACCAGTTTCCACGCTACATTCCATTATTTTAATTTTAGATTTCGTCACTATCATTCGCTATCGCTGCTGGTACTTGTAGTAGAGGTACTTGCACTGCTACTACCATAAATTGATTCCGCCGAATCAAAATCAATGTAATTCTCTTTCTGAACGTTACTTTTATATTTTTGACCTTGCTCCTCCTCATCTCCCAAATCCATAGCAGGTCCCAGATATTCTGCCTCATGAATATCAGCGTGGGGGTAAGCGATCCGAAACTTGTATCGTTTTCCGAGTGTGAACAGCTCCAATCCTTTTTCGTAATCGATTGGGATATCATTTTCTAGTCACAGAAAACAACAAACGAATGTCATGAAGAACAATGTCATAAAATTATTATATTATCATAAATGCTACCGCTACGGACTATTTGATACTTACCAAGAGGGCAAATCCCTAAAACCAACGAAGGAACCTGGAGAAACTCGCTGTATAACGGTCTAGCATCATAGTCATCAGGCTCCAGCCCTTTCATTGGGACATTTTCATCCCAGTCAATCAAGTAGATCCAGTCAATATCAACTTGTACGGCGCGGCACCATTGGTCCAACACCTTAATCCCTTGTTTGATGTACTCCTCCTTCTTATCCACTTTAAACATGAGTAAATCTTGAATTCCAGGACGGTACTGTGATTTGGTCACCATTTGTGCATAGCGTGTCATCTGATTGTGAAGAACCGAATGATAATTGCGGTAAAAGGATTCATCCAACAGAATTACTCGAAGTTCCACATTTTGGCTGGTAGCTGCAGCAATACGAGTAACCTGAGCAGTAAACTCGGTTCCAGCGTAAGGTTCATACGAGCTGATTGTGCGCTCAGCTGAACCAAAGGTGCCATATTTGAGGATCATGTCGTCATCATCAGCCTTCCCGTGACCCTTGATCGTATTCAAGGTAAATTCCCATTCCCAAATCTTTATTTCTTCCAAAGCATCTACTAACAACTTGGGCTTCCCATCAACCAAGTATGCAATGGCACCTGGGGTGACGTGGCACAGGTTTCCATAATGAGCCTATGAATTTCATACACCGTAATTATCATTAATACACAAGTAATATGCATGATGAAAAACAAATATATATAGTGATTTTACTTAAATTCGTACCTGAGATGGTGAGTCTTCACCCAACACATTGATGAACACGTCATCACTCTTAAGTTTGTCCATAAAGGTTTGAAATTTCTTGCACAAAAGCATCCCCTCTCCTTTGAAAGGAACGCAGTTATCAGCTCCTTCATCTCCTTTGACCTTACAGAGTGCGACT
This sequence comes from Willowsia nigromaculata, assembly GCA_034700605.1. Classification (NCBI taxonomy): domain Eukaryota; kingdom Metazoa; phylum Arthropoda; class Collembola; order Entomobryomorpha; family Entomobryidae; genus Willowsia; species Willowsia nigromaculata. The sequence goes on from JAQIXX010005771.1 coordinate 10,612, forward strand.
TGATAGCTCAACACCGGAAACTGGACAAAAATAGTTTACATAATATTTTGGCTCACAAACCAATTTTGCAGAACTCTAGTTAAACAATAATATTATAGTTTTAAATAATATACCTCCAATATCGATTCAGTAACTGGTTTCAAATCCCTCAAATTTACTTTGTAGTTCCCTCCAAAGTCCATAAAGTACACAGTCGCAGTAGAGTCAACCGTTTTGGAGTCAATGTCTGAATAGATGAGTTCAATTTTGTTGATAAGAGCACGCTCATACTCGTTGTCATGGTCAGGATTCGGTGCAAGAACAATTTCTCCAACGTAAGGATCCTCCGACAACTTGAGCCCTAAAACATTCCAAAAAACGAAAATCATCACGTGTTGGAGACACCATTTATAAGCCATAATATCTTGAGACTTTTCCACTCATTCCACTCACCATCATCCTCCACCACCTCCACAATCTCTTCCCTTAAATGGAACAAATCATCCACCTGCGTTTCCACTTCCATCACACTGAAGACGTTAGAGGAGGCATCCTTCTCATAGTGTACTATACGGAACCTCCTGTCAACCAACTCCTGGAGTGACAGTGCCTCTTTCACTTTGCTCCAAGGACAGTGATTAATCACCTGTGATTGTAAATATGACATCTTCGAAGCTGCCATACTCAAATCTTTCACTTCGTCTACTACTTTTCAATTAAAAATTAATTGAAAACTGCACAATTCAATCAAGGTGTCAAGAGTCAAGAACCTCAACTGTTTAATTTTCACTTAATTCATAGTGTAGTTTTTGTCACAGATTGACACTGTAAAAACAGATTTTAAAAAATCGTTATAAATTCTGAGAAAAACAGGACTGAAGTTGTCTGCAAGATATCCGCAAAATTTGATTTGAAAATTTTGAAAATCTGATGAATGCCCATAGTGCAGTTTTTGTCTTAGATTAGCATTGTGAAAACAGATTTTCAAAAAACTTTGAAATTTCTGAGAAAAACGGGATTTTGTGTACCTGCAAGATATCCGCAAAGCCAAAATTTTATTTTTTGAAAATTTGATGAATGCCCAAAGTGCAGTTTTTAACGTAGAGTAACACTGTAAAATCGGATTTCCATAAAACTCTCAATGTTCTCTTAAAACCGGGATTCATCAATTTTTCCACATTCAAGAGCTATATTTTCTTACCTAGACTTGCAAAATTAAAAAGTGAAACATCAAAGTATATGTTTTCAAATACGTACTTTCCAATGACGTTGTCAAAATTTAAGTACAATGCTTAGATTTTGAAATATTCAATTTTCGCGCCAAATTTCGAAAAAAATCAAAATTTCAAAAATCGAAGAAAAGCCCAATGTCAAGCATTAAATTTAATACCTTCATGCCAAATTTCATTGCTCTACCTCAAAAACTGTAGCCGTGGGTCAGGACTCAATATTTTCGAAACTTTTGGCCATATCTGGCACAAAAATGAACTTTGAGAAATTTTTTTTGCATAGCAATGTTTTAGCATGTCCTGATTATGTATGCAAAATTTCAGATTTTTCGGCGTACCCCATTGCAAACCTTTCCTATTCGGTATATAATAACACATTCTGATTTAAAAATTTAAGTCTGATAATGTGTACAATTTGGAGTTATGACACCAAACAAGCCCTCTTTTCACCAGTCAGTTGTCAGAGTTAAAGCCAGAGCCGAGCAAACTTTCTAGATGCCATGCTTGCAGTTAATTAACAAGTTTGTGTTTACATTGTCAAATCTACTAGGAAGTTACCACTAATTCATATGTTTATATTTGCAAAGGGAATAAAAGTTTACGTTTAAAGGTGAAATTGTAATAGATTCAGTACTGCAACTTAACTGATCATAGATTACAATATCAAACAATTTTAAAAACATGTCAGGATAATGTTAAGATTTATTGAGCAAGAAGGATTATTCAAGCAGCAATATATTTATGGCAAGATTATTAGCAAATGTTAGGGAATTCAAAGTTGTTAACTTCCCAATGAAACTAAAAGACCCTAAGCAAACTTTGATACAATTACATGAAACAAAAAACCTATTCATCCACCTTGCGTGCAATCCTTGACTAGACAACTTATTTCGTCTTAGTTTACCCAAAACCTGTTCAGATAAACTGTAAAGTTGAGCCTGCAATCCAAGCACACCAACAATTTGCACAGCAAAAATTCCCATTTCAATCACCAATAGCAAGATTTGCCATGTATTTTTACTAATTTTCTCTTACTAAAGCCATGCTTATACCTTGCGTAAGTACAGCTAGAAACAGTATCGCTCCAGTAAACCCTCATCGGAGTATTTCATTCATAAATATAGCCAACACTTGAATTCGTCTGTAGAGAGTAACCGTCTCGTAACGCCTTGAAGATTTTGTCCTGCACATTATTTCGTATTTAGAAATATACACTTGGAAACTTAAACTACAGAATATTAGAATGCCTGCAATTGCAAATGGCACAGAACTGGCAACAAAGTAATAGGCGTAATGATTCACGAGAAAGACAACTAGTTTAGTTCCAAACTACATATAGCGCAAATTTGTCCAGCATGATTTTTCTGACGAGCATTCCGCAAGTAACCAATATTAAGACTGTAAGTTTGCATGGGTTATTCCAATGAAGTCCGTAAAGAATACTATTTGAAACAAATAGTATCATTGGAGTCTCCAAATATGCAAATTGAAGGTTAAGCTTTTCTAAAACTGATCGTTTACGGCTTTTATGAGATTTGAAGAATTTGGTCATTTCAAT
>JAQIXX010005772.1:0-13377 GCA_034700605.1 Willowsia nigromaculata
TTACATCATTTTTTCGTGTAATTTAATTGTAATTTAATTACGTGTAATTAAATTACTGTAATTGTTGCGGAAGTGTGCTTGTAGTATAAGTCAACAAGAAAGACAACAAAAATTATTATTATCATCTTTCTCATCATATCATGTTTTTTTTTCTCTCTCTCTCTCTGGTATTTTTATACCACTCACATGAATTCATTAAATTGTGTGATCACTACACAGCAGCTATATATTACCTGTGTATGTATATATTTTTATATAAATGTTGGCTTAGTGTTGTGCCACCACCACCATACTATCCTCCTCATCATGATCATCATTTATTAACCATCATCATTCCAAACCTGGTTCATTTCACATCATGTCCCATAATAATCATCGTCGTCATGAAATGATTGTTGTGTTTTTAGTGTCTTGTCCCGTCTTTCTACCAGCCTACACGTACACAAGACACATGATGTTATAATGTTCAATTTTGTGTACAAAATGTGTACAAGTGTAGTACTAATCATCGTCATCATGATTCTCATCAGCATTGTCATGTGTATTATTATTATTACAACTATTATTGCTTTTATGTTTCTCTTGTGTTTCTTCTTCTCCTGAATTTTCAACCATGTTGTTTCACCTTTCTTCATGTCATCAGCATCAAGAACGCACGCAGCACACAACTCAAAAAGCATCATGGCTGCTGCTGTGTCTCATCTCTCCGACATTACCAACTTGTCGTCTATCCACCTTTTCTTCTCCAACTCTCAAGCCATCATGAGTGTATCGTGAGGACGACGACGACGAGAGGAGGATGATTATTATGTGACATGAATTATGTCAATGTTCACGGATTCCTGAGACATCAACATCAAGCACACAGAAAGTGGCAGGCAGGTAAAGAGTTAAAGTCACACACAACAAGTAAGGCAGCCAAAAGAGACGGAAAACTGAGCTGCTCAAACGAAGCCAGTAAAATTGTTTTTTTTTGCCTAGACTAGAAGATTCTTCTGTATAGAATGGATGCTACTTTTGCTGGGTTGATGGTCGTTGTTTTTAATTCCCTCATGAATTACCCTTTCTTCATCTCATCTCTCTTTTCTAGTAAAGTCTCTCTTCAGGAGGAGTTGGGAAACTGACTGCTTGCTTTATTGCTTCTATTACCACTTCTTCTTACTTACTTATTGCTCATCAACAACAGCAGCAGCAGCAGGTGAAGGAGGAAGAAAATGAAAAGTTTTTGGAGGAAGACGAAGGGGCAGGCACAGAAACTTAACTGAAAAGGCATTATATTATCATCATGGCCTGACAGGTGTACACATTATATAATACATCTAATCTAGGCACGTACTCGTCATCATGATGACTATGACCATAGTAAAAAGTGCATAGATTATGAAAATGGAGGAATGAAAGCGTAGTACATTCTTTTTTTATAAGTATAAAATTAACCCCTACCACCCTCTGAAAAATAAGTGTTTATGTTTCCTTTCAAATCCCTTTTACTTTGGCCTTGATTTTTTATTTGTAAAAGGCCAACATTTTTCAAAATGCTTCTTTTATGCTTTGTGACAAACTCTGACTTCTGTATAATCAAGATTCTTACGCAAGTTGATGATTAGTATGATGATGGCTTAAATGACATTCATAATTTGCCCTCCTACAAAGTTGCATCTATTACTAAAATAGGTAAAGATGCATTACAAGTTTTTTGGTAATTTTTACATATAAAATAATAAAGTCTCCAGGAAGAAGACAAATGCAACCAGTTGAATGCTTATATAGTTTCTTGTATATGGTATTGAACCAATTTCTTATGCTATCATAATGACACGATTACATGCGTAAAAAGAGCATAGCTGGTAGTGCTTTATATTCGCAAACCCAAACAGGCCTACTTTTTGTGCCTGGTTTGGTTTGGCATTGGCATAGATAAATACGTACTCCTTACTACTCCCAACTCACATGAGCAAGCTTTTCCTTTAAGCGAAAAAAAGGTCTTTTAGGAAGAATGAGAGTAGTGGCGGTGGATTCACATGGTAAAGGAGAGGATTCACTTTGTGTACATATATTATTATATAATCGTCTATATATAAACACTGGTGAAAAAGCCGGTATATATATTTTAGTAGTCAATGGAACAGTAGTAGTGGTGGTACTAGTGTGGAAGCTCGTGTTGCTGGTTTTTGGTTTGGTTTTCTTCATACCAGCAAAAGCAACCAGCAGCATTAGCATTACAAACCAACCACAGACACGAGACTCAAAGAGAAAAAGCTCTCTCTCTCTCACTCTCTATATTCCTCTTCTTATAAGTCGCACGACAAGCACACTTTTTATATTATGTACACTTTTTCCACTATATAAAGTCTTTTTCTTGTTGCGTGTTATACGCATTTTATCCACTTCTCCTTTTTTACTCGTGTTCTTTCTTTCAGTTACCAACTTTTTTTCCACTACGACTACTACAAACATATGGAACAAGAAAAGCTTTCCCTTTACTTTTATGTACTATCATGAATACTTTTGTAGCAAGAACGCTACGTTTTATAGTGTTTAAGCTATTGTTCAGCCTTTGCTTTGCCTACTGGTGGGTGACTGCTGTGTTAACACAACGAATGGACTTGTGTAATATTGTGTTTTTATTTAATTCTACTGTTTTCTCCTGTTTTTGTGTGTCTGTCGCCTGTCTGTTTTCATCCGATAATGGGGAGACTCGAAAAACAGCACATACAAGCATGTCGTATACATTTACAAATACCTTGTAGAAAGAGAGCAGTATATATTGCTTTAGTGCACGTGGTTTTGATATCCATGCAAAATACCTGGCTTCTCTCGTCGGTTGCCTGATTCCTTCAAATCACCATAAACCATGAATTGCACTCGCAGGCAAGTCTACTTTTTCTGTGAAACAGTCAACATGCTTGCTTTTTCATGAGCATACATACAGCATATAGGTACAATATATAATATTCAAACTAACAAAGATTCCATAATATGTATTCATTCATTCTTCCTTCAACGAATCCAACAGCTCATGTGTGTGTGTTGTTGAGTCTCTTTACTTGTCAGTATTCTCTGGGAACGTACGTAGAGCCTCTACTATCATGTCCCTCACACTTTTACTACAACTTACTACGATACGTCGTCGTCGACGAGGACGAATACTGCTAGGCTCCTTTTACACACATACACAACTCACTCACTCGACTCATTCTTCATTCATTCATTCATCTTTCAACCAGCAACAGCAGCAGCTTGTCGAGAAGGCAGAAATGCACGAACAAACCAGAAAAGTAGAAGACTGAGGGAAAACGCAACATCACCAACCACCTCCACCACCACCAGTGGGAACAAAAACGATACGAAAATGTGAGAGAAGAAAACGAGACGAAAAGGAAAGAACGGGGAACCTCTTCTCCTCTTCTCTCATGATAGAAAGGAAAATAAAGGATGAGTAAAGATCCTCTTTTTCGAGGGGCTTCCCTGCGTGTTATGCTAAGCATGGTGATGATCATGATGATGACAATGATGGTTCTCTTATTTGCTGGAAGATTTTCTGTGATGTTGAGTGAGTGAAAATGTGATGATGGCAAAGGGATGCCAGACCTCCTTCACAGAAAGGAAAAATGGTTGAAGGTCCCAAAGTGGAATCAACACAAATGTTTAGACATTTTGCATGCATCCACGTGGGGCGAAACAGGAAAAGGTAAAGTACAGGAAAGGGGATTATATAGTCAATATTATAAGGTTCTCAAGCACAACCGGGGCAAACTGAAACAGGTAGCATATTATTGTCCGTGTTCCCTGTTCAAGTGCCAGCGTTGAAGTGGATTTGCACTATGGCATGTGTATCTGCAATTTTAATAATTTTGGCAGATTCCTCATCATCATCGGAAAACTATCATGTATCATCATATTCATCATCTTTCCATGTTGCTATATATTAATTTTATGGTTTTTCACAGGATTGGATTAGTTGACTGCATATTACATGGTTTCTACCTGGTTTGCATGTAAAGTAGTAATCACCATCAACGAGCGTAAAAATCATGATGGTTGCCGTCGTCGTCATTTTCATCATCATCACATCTCGAAAAAAGATAAAAGCAGAATAACAGGAGAGAGGCTGTTCTTGTTTTGTTGCTGAAGGAGTTGAACTTGAAGATATATGAAGGGGTGAAGATTTATGGGAGATGTTGATTAACAATTTAGGATTCATTCCAAAAACAAAATTCTTTTCTTTTTTCACAACAGATTAGTTATTGTGGTTGCAGACTACATGTAACGTTTTTATATGTACTTGAACACATCATCACAAGAATGGTTTTTGGTGATCATAATAATAATTGTAATGATGATGATGGTCATGTATAAATATGAAATGATGCATGATGATATAATAAATTTTTTGCTTGGTGTATGATGGTGTATACGCATCCCATACTATCAAGTCCGGTCGGTCACTCATCATTAGGCCTTTAGAGAGAAATTCCTTTACATATCTCTCAAAAGATGGCTTATATGACAATCCGAGGACGACTTTTTTGAAGAGGTGTACGTGAATTTAATGAATTTAAACAGAAAAATACATATTTCTATTTTATTTATTGCTGTTTCGTTTTAGAATTGGATGAAGCGCAAATAGTATATGGTGGAGTGGTATGGGTATCATCGAGTAGTACACCTGTGTGCGCACATTACTACATGTGTCGATCCATGTAACATTCTTACTTCTTACCAGAGAGCATTGTGGCAGCCCATACCACCAAAGTCAAAGTCATCAGCATCATTTTCTTCAATTTTTTCATGATCCACTCATCTCATTTCAATCAAGCCTTGCCTAGCCCAATGGCCAAAAACCCGTCGATATATTATTACACTTGTGCCATCAGACATTTCATTCCTGTGCAGAGCAGAATTGACTCTCTCATACCAGAAAACAGATTACAAAAGATGGACAGGTGAGATACGGAATGATCAAGCAGGTATACAAAATATGTATGAACATATTTTATACAAGTTTTCTCCTCTCACAAAATATGTTGACTGATATTTCTCAGGATTTTTTGAGAAAAAAATGTTCATTCAATTCGATCGACTCTCATCGACCGCAGCAGCAGCAACAGTAGAACAACCCCTTTCATTCCGCAGAGTGAATATGAAACAAGTGCTATCTATTATGTGTGCTCTTCTATTACATTAGTGCCAATACAATTCATGAGCGAACCGAACAAGTCATGTGAGGATTGCTCTTAAATAATATTTTTTCGTTAGTAGACTTTTTTAAAGTTTATGGATTAGTTTATCTGAGCTAGCATGCAGCCATCGTATATTTATAAAATATCGTGCATTTTTTCCACTGCATGATAATATGCGGCAATGTATGAGCGGCTGATGATGATTATGATGATGAAGCAAACACACACATAATCTAGGTACACACATGGTTTGTCAGTTTTTCAACTTCATAGTTCATTGTTCATCGTGGTGTCGTGCGGCAGTAAGTCAGTCAAAAAATGACAGATAGACACATGCATGGATATAATACGGACCAGTCGAGTTGAGTCGTCGTAATAATTTTTATGATTAGTCCCTTATATTTTTTACCTATTGAACAGGTACAGATTGAGTGACTGTACTTTCAAAGAAGTGAATGCAATTTTTTCTCTGAAAATCATGCGATATTTGGAATGTGCCGGTTTTTTGAAGAAAGATCGTGCGCGCATTTATCTTTCAAACTGATTATCATTTGCATTTGTCTGCTGAATGTTGATTTTTAAATTTTCATCGTGGTTTAATGGCAAAAAAAAAAACAATCGGCAGTTGTTGTGAATTTTTCTAGGTGCATAGACATATGACAGACCAAATTAATTATATCACTAATGAACCTTAAAATGTTCCCGGTCCTCTATTCGTCCCTCTTCATTCCTCCATGTCTTTCTTTTGTCTTCACTTCATTTTCCCCATTTTCCTTCATCCTTATACCTTTTCATTTTCTCCTCTCTGTATTTTCTCTGCAAGCAACCTGCTTTACTCAAAGTGTTGATACAAATTCCCCAATGCTTTGCTGCATGTGGATCAACTTGAGCATCACACCCACCACAAGTTTATCCAAACAACATAAAAAACAACACCTCCAACCGACCATGCAATGAAGACGAAACCCAGCCAACACAATTTTCTCTCATTCTTGTCGACCCTCCGTTCCATTCCACTTGCCAGGTTTACCAACTTTGCTGAATATGCTCATATACGCTTTTCCCCTCGTTAGCAGACAAACCAGTCTGATCTCTCCTTGCCACTCATTTACAAATGTAAAAAAGAAAGCACACCTCTGCATAAATATAAATATGCACAACGTGGGATTATGTTTCTCTTCTCATCATTAGCCTTTTTTATGTAGGAGAAAAGTAGTAGAAACACTGTTTGCATTTTTATCAAAAGTGCATTGCCTTTCTCCGTATAGTTTTTTCCCAATTTTTACAACTTCCTGTCTCCCCCCTTATTCTCATTGACTAGCTTTTATCTGGATATTATCAGCAAACTCAATACACAAGACTCCCTGTGTCGTAAGTAGGAAGCGAGATCTTTTCTGCAGTGCAATTTTCACTTTGCTCTTTTGATGTCGCAGTGTTACCGCCTCTACAACTGATACGATTTGCGATACATACAAACTATTACAAAACCGAGCCAAACCTCTTCCACCACCACCACCGGTGTACGTAGTTGTAATACAAACAATCGTGCTTTTGTTGGAGTTTTTTTTAGGAGTGTGCCATGTATCTGAAGACAGACAGATGGACAGACGACGACGGACTTGTGAAGAATGAATGTGAAGAAGTTAAGTAAATGTGGAGGAATAAAAAAGAGTGGAGAACAAAAGTAAAGTAATGCGTCACATTGAAGCTTGTGTATATCATTTTATGCACATATCCCTACACATATATGTAGCAGCTTCAAAAGCATAGGTGTATTTTTGGTCCCAAATGATATATGAAAATTGCATATTGTGTAGATACAGCCAAAAACTATTCCTTTTTTACGTACTTTACCAGAATTTTTTTCTCCTCCTTTTTGCTTTTTCTGATTGTGAGTTCAAGCAGTCAGGCACACACACACATCACATCACCAAAATAATAAGAAGACGAAGAAGAAAAGAAGGAAAAAGACGAAAAGGAGACTGCTGCAATGCATATCTCGTAGTTATTGCCATAAAGTAAAAAAATGTATTGCTGGTTGGTGCTGCCTTTTGCTTTTAAGAGTCAGTCAGTAAACGAAGAGTTACGTACGTATGTCCGTAGTCCGCAAGTAATACACACGGATATAATAATATAATATCATGTAGTTATATATTAAAAACTTCTTGTTCGTCGTAACGAAGAAGAAGAGTGAAGTGAAGTAAGAAGAAGGAAGAAGTACGTACAAAAGTACTAGTGTGCTGGCTGCTGCTGTTGAAGAGAGAAAAAAGGAACCTCGAGAATTTATCGTTAGTTCGGCGTGATTCGTGATGGCAATAAATCGTCACGGCAAAGCATTTTTGTGAGAGATTTGTAGCCCAAGCCCTCCCCTCAGATGCGGACTTTCGAGATTTATGTTTGACAAGTGACATTCTCTAGTCCCCCCCACTAAAACCAAACCAGCAAAAGAAGACGAAGAAGAACAAGAAGAAAAGAGTGAGTGGTGAGCCAGAGCCAAAGAGAGAGAGAGAAAGAAAGAGAACACATAACGAAAAAATATCAAGCAAAGCAATATCATCATCTCTCCGCGTTTTTATATATATCTTTTCCTTTGCCGACTTTTAGTTAGTTACTTAAAAAAGAAAAAAAAGTATAAAGCACACACACATCAAGTGCATGAGATGAGAGAAGATGTGAAATAAGGCAAAAAGGAGGCAAAAGCACACGTAACAAACACACGGATGAGAAAAAGCACGGACCAACCTATATTATATATTATTATTATATTTTATACATGCCATCATCATGATCATCACTGTTCTCATCAACAGCAGCAGCGCTCTTCTTCTAGAATCATCATCGTCAACATGATCAGCCATACCCAAGGATAAAATAAGAATGGAAGAATAGGAAGGTATTACGGAGAAGTATGGTTTGCCTTTATTATCATTATTACTTCTTGAGAGAGAGAGAGCAGTGTTTGCTAGTATATCATGAAGTTCTTCATAATCATAATGAAAAATTGTGGAATAGATGAAGTATAGTAATGAGTAGTGGATGCCTATGTACACCCATACAATAGCAATCGTGAAGGTATATGCTTTATTCACACACCCCATTTCCATAGTTTATGGGACACATTATTCATATCATAACAACTAAAAACCGAGTCATCTCATCAGCGGCAGAAGCAGTTATAATAAGTTTGTCCACTTGTTTCTAAATTGCTTTTCAACGTGAACAGGCAAAAATCTTGGAGGGTGAATGAAAAAAATCTTGGGGTGAATGTTGTGGAAACGATCATTTCCGGTACTTATCACTTGTACGATTGCGTATCTTTTGCACAAGTGTGCACCGTCAGAAGTTTCAAATCTTCTTGCAATTTTGATATTTTGATATGCATGGCACGGAATAAAGGAGAAATGGTCTACTCCTCACTCATCATAAACTGACAAATATTTATGGAATAGTTAATGAGTGAGCGTGTTTGCAAACTTTTTGATCGTGTTTTTGTTTTTCTTTAACTGGCACCTCCATATATTATCTTATTATTGGTAATGATAGCGATAATGAATTAGAAGAAAATATAGTGAAGCCAATAGGTTGTAAAAAGGGTTGCATATATTTATGCAGTTGATTGTTGCTCTTCTCTGTTCATTTGCTTTGTACTAATTTTTATGGGGTTTGGTTTGCTGAATAATGATTATGAATCTGTTAGGTGGTGTAGACTCATCATTCTTCTTGTTTCTTTAAGAAAGTGGATGACCACTCACTTAAAACTTGATCATCTTAATCATCATCATCACGGTCATTCGTATCATGATCATCAATATGTAATTTTTCTGGGGATTTTTTCTTTATGCATTACAATACATTTGGACATTTCAATAGCCAAAAATTCTCTTTAATCTTCAAGTTCGAGTGTGTGTGTCTGTGTCGAATCAGCAGAAAAAAGAAAACACATAATTTACATGACCATGCACACACACAAATTGTACACGGAGCGACGCGACCGACCATCCCATTATTCTGGTTTTGGATTTATTTATTTATTTACGACTGATGATCATCATCATCATGAAGATGATGTACTTTACTTACGTGAGAAGGAGTACCTATCATAAATACATTAAAAGGAAAATAGTAATATATTGTGTTATTATAGGAAATTTTTTCATAAGAAAAAATGGCTAATAATGATGACGACGAACAACGACTCAACGACCAACAGGATGATGATGAAGAGTGGTGGAATGAAATGAAACGAAACCACGCTATCAAAAAATTGACTGACCATTCATCAATCGTCTGAATGTGTGTTGTGTGCTGGGTATGTGTACTACCTTTATACTAATTAATATCGGATTCTGGTCGCTAACTCGACCACGAAAAAGAAATACAAGTCTCACGGAGCCACTGTATATCATCATCATAGTCATCCTCACTATCACCAAAAAGTGCCCAAAGACTGACTAGAGAGATGAGAATGATGCTGCGTGAAGGTATGGCATGGCATATGGGAGCAGTGAGCCGTGTCGTAATAATTTTTCTGAAAGAGAGATGACTTGAAGTGAAGATGAAGAAGAAAAAATTCCAAATCCGTCATAAATATATCTTTCTTTCTCTCTCACTCTCCCAGTTGCCTCTTTTTACCTTACTCCTTAAGAAAATGAAAAAAAAGGTTTGAAAACACTGTATACCAAGAAACATCACATTGCATCTCGCGGTTATTATTATTGCCGGTAACCACCTCCCCCTCCATAATACACATATCCACAAAAATGATTTAATACACACATAACGAAGAAGAAGCACTAGTAAAGTGGAGGAAAACAACGATCATTTTCATGCAACATTTTTGCTTTCCATATAACCAACCAATATGCATAAATAACTCTTTTTTCATTTGCCTTGTCTCCCAGCCTCTTTCCATGAATTTTTAGTGGGTATTCAAAAAAAACTTGGATTTTTCTAGAAAAGTATAATATATTTTTGGGCTGTCCACCATGAGGAGATCGATGGATATTAGAAAAAATGGATGGATGGATTGTTTACGAAGACTAATCAGTAGAGGAAATACGGTTAACAAAAAGACACTCAAAAAAGTTACAAAACAAATTCAAGTGAGTTGACAATGCAAAAGGGAGGATAGCAATCCTTCTGTCTACTTTTGCTCATCCATATCACGAGAAGACGATTCAAAGAATGATGATCATGATGAAGATGATGGGTTATTGCAACCAGCTGTCACAAACGAAACACTTGAAAAATGTTCAAGCAAGGACAGCATGCACAAATTTTTACCAAATGAATGGAAATGAGCATATAGAAACACACCATGTTATTGTGTTCTGTCTGTGTGAAAAAGAAACCGAACGAGTTTAAAATATTTTATACAAAATACATAAATAAGTAATTGTACAAACACAGTCTAATAATATATTATTGTGCATATATACGTTATATATACCATCAAACAGAGCAGCTGGATGAATGTCAAAAGCGGAGAGAAGAGCAGGGTAAAAGAAGGAAAATGGAACGAGAAGGTAATTTTTGGTCGTCACTCTTCTCCTTTCGAGTCGGAGGAGTCTCGTCGGATGTGAAATGTGGCTATAAATTGACTGATTTATTTCGTCTTTTCCAAAGAAAAATGATACATATTTACCTCAAACAATATAACATAGAAAAACTGACTTGACATGATGTGTTGTTGTTTTTGTGTGTTACTTGTTTCCTTTTTGTGAGAGCGAGCAACTATAAGCAAGAAAATTGTCTGCTTTGCCCTGGTTCGTTTGCATAAACATACTGATTATTAGCTTGTACTAGAGAAAAAAAAAGTGGAGAAAAAGTCTCAAGAAAAAGAAAGGAAAGAGCTTAAAAAACCGCACACCTACGTGAGACTACTTCACTGCTCTCTGCTGCTCGTCTCTCTGGCTGGACTAAAAGTTGACTGACATGGTGGAGAACAAGTCAGTGGTAAAAAATGCACCATATTTTATCCAGACTTCACTCACTTTTTGAGTGAATTATTGTACCAGGGCAAACAGTAAAGTGCAGGACAAGAAAATGAGATGAAGTCGGTGCGCGGTGGTGTGGTACACACAAGTGAATTTGGAGAATAGTAAAGATGGGAAAAGTAAAACTACCTACAAACTTGTATCTCTCGTTTTGAACACAAAGAAAAGTACATCATATGCTAATGTATTGCAGCCAACTTAGCCATATACCTACACTATCGTAATTTCTTACAATGTATCAACTTTTTGTTCTCTTTCTTTTCCACGCCATCACCGTATTATTGTATGTATAAAAAAGTGATAAAACTAGCCAAATTGCATCATATTATGTCATCCTGTGTTTAAGTAAGTGTAACCGTATCATTAGCATGATCATTGTCATCATCATCATTTTTCTCTATCACATAACCAATATCAGTTCCATCGTCCACACAAGAACAACAGACTGGGTCGTGTAGATGGGGACCAGGGAAGTTGCCTTGAACAAAAGAGAGGGGGGATCGGTATCAAAAACAAAAAAAAGTGACTCGGCGAGGATGACGGAGCCATGTCAGTTATTAAGCCATTTATACATGTAATACACATAATATGAAATCGTGATGATGATGATGAAAGAGTGAGAAATGACTGTTTCTTTATGCTTTTATATACATAAATATATTGTCGTTGTAGGGCAATGACAAAAGCGACACTGGAAAGAACAAAAAGTAGACGATGAACACAGGAGCTCTGGAGAGTTGTGCTGCTGCCTGCATCCTTTTTTTTGATAAACCAGCAGCCCCAGTTCCTTTTGTAATTGTGCCTGGAGCAAGAGTAGTAGTAGTGATGAGAAATATATGAATGTATGTACGCATACTTTTGCTTTGAGACAAAGATATGACAATGACTTTGTAAAATTTTATAGAAGGTTGTGAGAAGATGAGCAACAGAGAGAAAAGAGTCACCAAGCTTACTGCTTCGGGTATGATTGTTGGAATGGGAGTGAGTGACGGCCACTACTGCCACACCATCACCTTTATGACGCGTTGTTGATTGACAAAAGGGAATCATCGTCTTTTCAGCTTCAACATCACGACGACACGATCACCATTTTTCTTAAATCCTTCTCTCCATTATACCGTGTATCCAAAAATATTATGTGTCTAGAGTTTATATAAAAGTATACCTATTTTTCTCTTGCCTCCTTATAAAAAATGTAATACAATAATGTAATCCTTCGCCCTCTTCATGATTTTTTCCATCTTCTGAAGAAGACGACAGAGTAGGATTGACATGGTGTAGCGAGTCAAGTGAGTGAAGTATGTCGTAAGAAATAAAAAAGACCATCGGAAAACTGCCAGGAATAGATTTTACGACGGAGACGGTTCCACCCGTGTACATATATATGCTTTTGCTTGTATGGAATATTATGATTACAACCAACACAGCAGCATTCACCACCACCATACAATCATCAACATCATCCTTCTCTCATCGACAAGTCAACTCAAACTCACTCCCGAGATGACAATGACAATAACTGCATCTATCAAAAAATACATACATTCCATTGAATCGGTAGGTGTATATAGAATCAAACATGCTTCATATATTTCTACACTAAACCAATCATCCGAGCAAGCGTCAACCTCTCCAGCTCTCTACTATACCTTCACCACCAGTTCAGAAAACAGAACAGATCACATCTCTTTTTCTTCATCGTCTCCTTCCTCTTCTTCTTCTTATTTTTTATATTTCTCCCTTCTCTTGCTCATCACATTTCTTCCCTCTCACAGAGTCGTGTTTGACGAAAGTGACTGACTAGTGATTTGTGGGTGATGGAATGGAAGAAGGAGGAGAAGGAAGAAGATGGGGAAAATGCAAGCATGAGTGTTTTATAAGCTTATAATGCTTATCACAACCACTACCACGCAATGCTTACATACCTACATATCTATCTCCTACAGCAAAAGAAGAAAAAAACAACTCGAAAATGGTTTGGTGATATTTATTGTGAAAGGGTTGTTGAAGATAAAGAAAATATACTGAGCTTTGCTTTTTGGCATGACATGATTATTGCTACACGAACACAACGTGTGTTACCTATATTTCACCCTATATATATCCAAACCTCCTTTTCTTCTGTACCATTTGCCATTATCAGTATAGCACAGCACGTAGTAAAAAAATAGTATCCAAAATAATATATGCCTAAAAAG
>JAQIXX010005773.1:0-13376 GCA_034700605.1 Willowsia nigromaculata
CAATTTTTGTTACTCGCTTTCAATTTTTGTTACTCGCTTTCAATTTTTGTTACTCGCTTTCAATTTTTGTTACTCGCCATTTTTGTCGAAAAAGTAAATAAACACCATCAGAATGGCCTCAAAAGCTGGCAATTGCCAGCTGCAAGCTGCCACGTGCCAGCTCCGCCGCAGCTGGCAAGTTCCAGCTTGGAGCTGGCAATTGCCAGCTGTGAACCTGACTGACAATACCAATTTTAATGGATTTATTTACGGCAAGGAAATTATCATAACAAAAAGAACGCAACAGCAATTTAAAGTTCTCCAAGGCAATGCATAAGCATTAGCTATAAACTTGCAATAACCTTGCAACTTGCATTTATTTAAAACTATAGTATTAAAAGTTTTACTAATTACACGTTTGATTTCATTAAGTACGTTAATGCTGAGTAAACGTTATAATCTTCTCAAAACAAAATACATAAACTTCCAAAAGAGGTTAACATTAATACGTGCAATATTTTCAATTCCTTAAACACATGTTTGTAGAATATCACAAATAAAAAATATTGCTAATCGCAGTGTAATATTGAATAATGGAACCACGCATAAATTTTTCAAACTTTACCCTGGCACGGTATGATCAGTTTATTTTAGTTCCCATTTTCTTTCTGCAAAACAAACCGCAGCCACAAACTTAACAAATCAGGATTTGTCGCTGTGTCCTAAATATTTTCAGATAAATTGTCAGGTAAATACGTGGATGGGAACAGTCGCTTGTAACGTATAAAAAGTTCTATTGACTTCCAAATCCAGCCTACAAAGAACGACAACAAACGGTAGGAAAAGGCAATTCAAAGTCATGGCTATTTTTTGAAACCACAAACGCAAGCCATAGAAAAAAAGCTAATATAAAGAATGATCGCATTTATGACAAAGGCGATGCCAGCTGTATTTTGTTTTGAAGCAGCCAACAGCCATTCAGAGACGATGGTGAGAACAACAATAATACATCTGTGTGTATACCGAGTGTGTATCTCCAAAATGTTTTTCCTTACACCATCGTTTCTGATTGGCTGCTATCTAACACAAAGTTGGCCTTGCCTGCATTATGATCTCGATCCTTCTACTATAGCTTATTTCTATGAACGCAAGCAAGTATATACCGTCATGGCGGGCTTCAAAGACTATTTGAATAGAAGTTATGAAGTGCACTTTGGCACTTCAATAAAGTACGTGTGGAGACGGCGATGAAAAGCCATGGCTATTGGAAGGGCCGCAAACCCAAACAAGTATACATAGCCATGGTGGTTTTTTGAAATTATTTTAATATCAAATATTATATTGTGAGAAATTCCATCTACAAAAAGCAAACTCTCGCGGAGACCAGTCGATCAAAAGTCATGGCTATTGGAAGGGCTGCAAACGCAAACAAGTATATTTAGCCATGGCGGTTTTGGAAGTATCGTTCGAGAGGAGGCGATCAAAAGTCGTAATTACAGGGTGGCTAACCTAAAGAAGTAACAGTTACCACCAACTTAAAACTTTCATGATTATTTTACGAATTGCAAAAGCTATTAAACTTTACATTGTGAATACAGCCGTCAGGTTACAAACTTCATCATTGTGGGACCATTTAGTAGGCATAGTTTAAGCCTAAAACCTAATTTTGTAGAGCGCTATCCTTTATACCCTAGCTCGTTGATGTACGCGATGTTAAATGTGTTCCAAGAATTCCCACTTTTGGGAATCGGAATTGTTTTAAAGTTACACGCTCGGCATTAAATCATATTTTTAATTATTTTATTCCACAAATTCATAATGCACAGACAGTTACATGCTCACAGTCAAGCTTTACATGTAAAAACTCAAAATATTCTATTCACGTGGCTGCCATACAATTCATGTTTTATCTAGTTCAAAAACATTTAATTGGAGTAATTAGTCATGATTCTAAATATAACTACAAACAATTTCTATCGTTTGCCCATTCCATCAAAAAGTTCGCAAAACATTCAAATATTAGCAGTTCAAACAACCTATTCACAATGGCTTCTCTCACTTTGAAAAATTAATCTTAAAATAACACAAACTACGTCAGATTGGTCAATGATTAACTAATGAATAATAATAATAATTGTTTCAATTTTGACAGAAAATGTGTGTATTTTTATGTATGTATGTAACAGTCTGGGATTACCCCAAAACTATTTTGTGTGTAGTTTGAATGGAGCAGACAGTCAGGCAGCAAAGTGCCGTTCAGTCAGCACGGATTGGTTGTTAGTTTTAGCCGTTGCTGCCTTTCCTCACTACATGTCTAAACTTGCAGCAGCAACGCAGTTGTAGAGCTAGCCATTCTGTCTTCTCTCCTCACTCTTCTCCAAACCTTGCGAGATAGCACTTACAGTGGTCGATAAATCCCACATCAATTTTTTTCTGTTGATTTATTCCCTGAATAAATTACTCTTCAATTGTTCTTATAAAAATAATTGCTACGAGTTCATTGTAGGAAGTACTAATTTAGGATCGATAAATCTCCAAATTAGCAATTATTCTACAAGTAGAGAGCATTTTCATTTCCATTCCACCGCATCCTGTGATCCGATCCTACAGTAGTCTTCTGAACGAAGTTTTTATTTTTTATGTGAAGGTCCATTACTGCTTAAAACTAGCAGTATTCCCAAGAAATTGACTAATGTAAGTCCTGGGTTTGATCCTCTTGTGTCTCCTTTCATCCGGATCAGTGTTCAATCCCGCCGCTTTCACCAACACCAAGCTTCCCTCTACC
Organism: Willowsia nigromaculata; assembly: GCA_034700605.1. NCBI lineage: Eukaryota > Metazoa > Arthropoda > Collembola > Entomobryomorpha > Entomobryidae > Willowsia > Willowsia nigromaculata. The sequence goes on from JAQIXX010005773.1 coordinate 2,765, forward strand.
TCAGAATTCAACTAGTCAGCGATACCTGCCTGAGCATTCTCACCGTCTCCAGCTTCCATCCAGTTTGATGGAAAATTCAGGACCTTGGAGTTCAACAGTTGGAAAGAAGTCTTCCCAATTCACCTGTATCCATTGCAAACGACGGATTCCGGAGGACGTGACGTGATCTGTGGTCTCAATGTGCGTTTAAGTTATTTAATCTTGTTGCTACTTTAAACATTATATTTTGAAATGATTGTGCCCTTGCTAACGTAGTTCTTATTCATGTTATCACTTTATTATTACTAGTTTGGTTGAAAATCTTATGTGCAGCAGCTAGTCAAACTTCCTCGAGCCCGCCTATATCCAGTTCTCCATTGTTTTGTCTCAGTTTGCCCCTAAGCCACGCCTCTTTGTTTACATTGCAAAATTTAAACAGAGTAAGTCCATGGTGGAGGAAGGGAGTTTTTGCAAGATCTTTTTTTCGCGAATAGTTATCGTTGTCTAACTTGCTGAAAGTTGGCACACTATGGTTTCTGATGACTAGCAAGTTCAAATAAGTGCATTATTAGCATTGTTGGTATGATAATCTCGTTTTATCTGTAAAGCCTACAGAAATATGGCCAAAAATCTTAAACTTGTGACATGAGCGTTTCCAATTCCACATAAATTAATAATAATAGTTTCATATCGTGTGACGTAATAATATCTCATGGTCGACGGGTTAAACCTACTGAAAACTGTATCAACATTATCTGAAATTTAACATATGCAGTTTTCATGCAAATTATTCAATAAAAGGGAATTCTTAAATATTGATACCAAATTAATTGCAATATGAATCTTTTAATACGGTAAATACTAGGTGTTATTAATAACCTTGCTCCATTTGATACATAAGTCAAAACTCGGAGCAAAGCATTTCAGACGGTAAGTAAAATTATAATCAAGCATTGAATGTATGTAGCATCATACTTTCAGTTATTAGCCATAATAATATGGGATATAGAAATAGGGAGTTAGTATTTATAGAGTTTTAGTCTCAGATTGAATATTAGCAAAAAACGAATCCACACATATGGTAACATACAACTACATGTACATATTATGACATGTAAAATAAGACGGAATCTGCTTAATAACTAACAGTCCTAGCCGTTTAACCACATGTAAGGATTTCTTCAAAATTGCATATTAAATGAATGATTAATTATTTAAATTTCACATCATGGAGTTGTCGGTCCGTTCAAACATCAAGCAATTCACCCTCATCATTTTCCACTTAAATTTCATCATGAACATCACTCGTTCGAATTGTGGGATCGATAGGAATAGCATCATTCTCTTCATCATTATCGTCATCATCGTCCTCATCACTAATTGGAATCTTACATTTTCATACAAATAAACATTCATATAAAATCATATCAAATTACGTTTACAAATCTGTGTTTAAAAAGACTCCGAAAAATGCTCGTCGTAAAAGTTATCGTAGAGTCCATCATTCCTCCAATATTGTTTTTCCAGTCTATATTCAAAAAAAACTTTAGTACCATTATATTTAATGTTTTACTAAAAAAGCTTATAAATAAAAAACCATTATTGCCTTTCAACATGGGCACTGTGTGCCTGCTATTTTTCCGGAGAATAAGTATTCATCACTTCCTTAACTAGTTCAGTAATAGTGTTGATATTTTGGTTCCGATTTTCTTTTTGAACCCTGTGCTTCACATCCTTCCAAACATACTCGATGGGGTTTAAATCACAATTATAAGGTGGCAGTCCACCAAATTACCAAAGTAAATACTTATCTGCATAACATAATTTACAACAGATTGAGGTGATAAAAAGTTTGTATGGGAGTCCTACCGTAATTATTTATGTCCATGGTCCGTAGCTAGTTTGTCCACAACGTAAAAATTCCTCTTAGATTTTTGCTCCTTCACGATATCTCATAGTTCAAATTTTTTGTACAAATGAATAGGCAATAACGCCATTCTGTCCACAAGCGGAACATTATCTGTTAGCCAGTCGCACATATACTGTTTTGTATCTGATTGCTTGGGTAGCGTGGATGAACCATGCTATGGGGCGTTGTCTTGAACCTATTAGTAAATATGATGTTTGCACTACCACATACCAAATTAAAACAAATTTATTTTAATTTTTGTTTGTTCTTACAATAATATAATTTTTCTTCGCAGCATCAAGTAAGGAAATCAATTTTTGAAACCACTTTAAGTAGACATCGCTGTTGACATTATCGTGATAATCGCCCTGTGCATCCCTCTTTTTTACAGGGTAAACTTGCATTGCTCCATCAACAAAGCCATTTTTGCCTCCTGAAAATCAAATCAAAATAATGGCAACAAAATTCATTGACCTAGAATAATGTATCATCGACGTGTTTTCTATGCATTTGTATTAGTTCTAATAGCATACCTGCATGTATTACAATTATACGTGGACCCTTTGATATCTTGCTGTTCTTAAACGTATATTTTGCCCTTTCTCTATGGCTGGCCATACGTGCGGGAACCCAGGCTTTTCCTGCAGCAAGTAATTTAAAGTTTCTGATTAAACAGACAATAAAATATACGATCAAGAGTTATACGAGTTTTCTCTTGTTTAGATACCGTGTGGCTTACCGTCTCAATATATAACGTCAAGACTGTTGTTAGATTCGCGATTGTCCTTCAGGAATTTAAGATACTTGCCGCTCCATATCACTATCTCGGGCTTCATCAAAACTGCATCTTGTTTATTAATCCTTCCAAATTTGAAACCAATGTTATGCAATACTTTTCGGAAAGTTTTTCATTTATTGTGAAAGGTGCATCAGTCTCATTACGAGCACGTCTCTGATCTTCTTCATGTTTCACACGTTCCTTATAACTTTTCATAAATATCTGCGGCAAATGGAGCTTGATTTGAGTTATAAAAGGTTTGGATATCCCGCTTAATCATATCAACATAAAAAGAGTAAATTTGACTCTGCTTATGGGGCTGACAAACCCACTTCTTTCCCGGAGTAACTTTGTTGCCTGCGCGCCGATTCTGCAATACTTGTCTTCCAGTAGTCGGGGAAACAGACGTGACATCTGAAGCAAGCTGAACTGGGCTGCCCTCCAAAATCGTCCTATCCGTTATGTACCTTTCATATTGTATGTTTGAATCTTTAGATTTTTGCAAGAGTTCCTTTTGTCTGGCGAGACATTTCCTTCGAGGTAGTCATCCAGTTGCATGTGTAATTGTTTGTCAGAACATAGATTCATCTTTATGTATGGTTCTTGCGAGGTTTGTTCTATGTATGGAAATGGTATAAAATAGTTGTTGACTGGGTCCACAACAGGTGGCACTGGTAGTAGCTTCATGAATTCATCACATATGTCTACATCACATGGTGCCCCATATATAAATACGTCCTGAACATACTTTTTGATTATGTCTCTCTGCTCCTCCAAAACGTTTTTCTCCGCGTAACGATTTTCCAGCTTTCTCAATCCGATAAGCTGCTTGTTGATTGCGTACTTCTGAGCCGTTGGGAAGTACAGAAGTAAAATTACGAAAGTTGAGGTGTCTTCTTTTGGCAGGCCCCATATTCCGTCCGTCGGTGTAACCATTTGTTCCACATTGTGAATATTTAATTCTGGTTGTGTTTCAGGTGTTCCAATGTACACAATAATCGTTTTCTACTGCTGTTAGGGTTTGTCTCGTCAACAAAGCGGACCTTCCGCTTATCCAAACTGACGCCAAGAAGAATTGCGGAGGGATTCCCATATCTTATGAGCAGTATGTGATATCCATTTCGCGTTGGTGGGATTCTTATTTGTTTTTTTCCACAGAAGCGTTGTAATTCAATAAAACTGGGATTACTTTGATCTTTTGTCATGACTTCGGATAGCACAAGACGGCAACCGTACTTAGCAGGCACTTCGGGATATTGATCTTCTACTAGCCCCGACATGACGTTGTCGTCCACTAGAGCACATGGTGCTTGACGCATGATGCTTCTACTTGACCCAGCTTCCTGCTCATTACGAGTTGTATCGTGTGGTACGTTTGCTGGGTTGGGTTGTCCGTCACTTCCTTCACCCTTTATAATTATTGAGAACATTTTTTTACAAGCACAAGCCTTTATATGGTAATAGGGAATTTTTTATTCAGATATTATTTACCCCTGCTACCCTGTTGGGTTTTGATTTGCAATACTCCATCCATACTTCATGCAATATACGTTTCTATCTGTGCTCTAGAGTTCTAACGTATCTTGCTTCCTGGTCATAAAGGGACACTGCATTGTATACAGAATGGTCGGAGAGATAAAAAAATAAAGATTGATTGTTCTTGTTAATAGTAAAGGCTCGATGTGTACTCTGCACCAATTACGTCCTCAAAAATTCTCTTTGTTTCAAAGGTTGCCACAAACAGAGGAAGAAGTTGGTGATTGATTTCATAAATTGCTTTCGACATTTCTGCATCAGCTTTTTGAGTGTCGGCTCCAATTAAATCGTCAACGTCATCGTTACTACAAATAATATCGAGTTCATTCATCGGCCCACCTAAATCATCCATAAATTCCACGTTGGTACCTTTAAAATATAAAATCATAAAATTATTTCTTTTCTCAATGTTCTTCTAATGAATTTATCTTTTACTGTAGACCGTTTTATATACTTTATATTAATGTGACTTTAATCTTTGTCTAAGCTAATATTTGAGGGGAATACCTCATTGGGAAATACATCGGATACATTTGAGGGGGTTGTGGATACACTTAGGGGGGTTGTGAATAGGTTTGAGGGGGTTGTTAATAGGTTTGAGGGGGTTGTGGATAGGCTTGAGGGGGTTTTGGTGATACGTTTTAGGGGATTGTGATACGTTTTAGGGGATTGTGATACATTTTAGGGGGTTGTGAATACGTTTTGGGAGTTAAGAAAACATTTAAGGAGTGTTTTGGTTCATACAGTAGTTTAATTAACCCACCCTACCCTTTTAAGTTGGTAATGTGTTGAAATTAAAATTTTGAATTCCCTTTTATTGAATAATTTGCATAAAAACTGCATGTTAAATTTCAGATAATGTTGAGACAGTTTTCAGTAGGTTTAACACATCGACCATGAGATATTATTACGTCACACGTTACGAAACTATGATTATAAATTTATGTGGAATTGGAAACGCTCATGTCACAATTTTCAGATTTTTAGCCATATTTCTGTAGGTTTTACAGAAAAAACGAGATTATAATACCATCAATGCTACTAATGCACTTATTTTGAACTTGGTGGTCATCAGAAACCATAGTGTGCCAACTTTCAGCAAGTAATTCAACGATAACTATTCGCGAAAAAAAAATCTTGCAAAAATTCCCTTCTTCCACCATGGACTTACTCTCTTTACATTTCGCAATGTAAACAAAGAGGCGTGGCTTAGGGGGAAACTGAGGCAAAACAATAGAGAAATTGGACATAGGCGGGCTCGAGGTAGATTTACTAGCAGCTGTAAGCATGAAATTATTGATAACGTTTCTTATCAAATCACTAATTAAATGTATTTACACTTGAACTGTGTGGTAGTCCTTTACTCACGAGAATACATTGCCAATTTCCTTGTAAGGCTAAATGTGTGTTACTTTGAAAATGTAATTGTCTATCTGTTAAGTAAAGTAGTTACATAAAACGATTCAGAACATAAGTATTTACTTTGTCATCAACACTTTAAAAGTATTTTATTATTCACCAAAATATTCTTATCCTTATGACATATTGCATTTCCGTTTTTCAAATCATGTCGGTGTTGCAAAAACTATCTGCATTTAGTTGATTTTGAGCAGTGTTCGCCGGCACGATACAATTGTAGCTGACGAATATTCAAATAGGATCCTTCCTATTTAACAGTTACAAATACATAGAAGTATGTAATAATTTTATATCCAGTAATCATTGGTCCCCAAATTCTGTATGGAAGGTTGATTTGACCCCATGCACACGTCAGCCGAAGACAATAACTCTGTACATGTACATCCATTACATGAAATTAATGAGTGACGCCAAAAAATATTCAACGCCCCAAATCGACCCGACATGCAAAATATGACTATCTGAAGTAGAAGTTGTAAATTTATTCCGCAGTTTGAAATGGTTTTCTGTTAATATCTGAGGCACATAGAAAACCTTTATGCTAAATGTGGTGCCTTCTACGTTAAGCTTCTTTAAATTGATAAAAAATTAGCGGAAATTTTATATGTTGTGCAAGAAATATGAGCAAGTTTATGCAAGAATTAGACGTGTGATAAATTTCTATTAAATGTTTTATATTTATTCACTGGTTTTAAGCAAGAGAACAAATGTCGTTTTAATGATGAACCACGTATACTCAAAGCCATTATAATATATGCATCAATATAGGTTACCACCCCATTCTTCCACGCATTTTTGTACTGTGTCTGACCATGTATATCCATCCGGACAACTTTTCGGTGGTTGAATACTTCCAGTGCCTCTGTAATTCCAGCCATTGTTTCCGGGGACGCACATGGGCACAGTTCCTCTAGGACACATTGGAAACGGAAAATTGAACTGAGCTACGAAACAATAAGAAAAATATTTAAAAAGCTAAGATTCAATAGTCTTTCTGTTTGAAAATTTATACCTTCAGATTTCTGCAACAAAGCTATAAGAAGAAACAAATACAGAAACATTGTTTTTCGAGCCATGATAAACGTTGTAGGCTTGCTTTCCCAGTTTGTCTCCTCTCAATTACCACTAATACTGAAAGAGCTATGAAAACTGTTTTTCATCAAGTGGAACTATTGCAATATGAATGCAACGTAAGAGGATTATATAAATTTTGTTGCATAATAGCTCTGGCGATGTATTCTTGACTGCCGCATTCCAATAATGATAATTGCATATTATCTCCAAAATGGCTAATTAAAATTGAGTTGTATAAACTTTTTTTGGGCAACAACGTCAGCAAAATCATTCAGTACTAATTGCTTAAGCACAATTTTATGTCAGAACAATAATAATGTACGTCAATGTATTTAGACACAGTCTTACGTAACAGTTAGCCGTTATGCTGCTATTATCATAACACATGGTTTACATAAGCAGATCGTTCGACCCATTTTGTCGGCAAAACCAGTTAATTACTAGACTCTGTGATTACCAATTCTTTTAATGCCAAAGCATTGTTTCTGAGTAGGTTATTATGATCCTTTAATCCTTCAACTATTTAGAGAGCTCATCAACTGCATAACTATCAACTCGGTCAAAGTTCTTTTGGTGAAATAGCCTAAAATCGAAAATCAATGTTGTTTGACCATATGGTGTCGTCAAACAGGCAACAATTGATGGATGGTTTCTTCACAACTGCTGGATTGGTGCGCAAGAGGAATCATGTTGCTAAATTTTCATGTCACAAAGCAGCAGAATATTGCGGCAATGAAGATTGCTTTAACGGTGTAGTCTCGCGATCAAGGACAAAATATGATCGCTATGTTTGTAAATGAAACCTGAAATAAAATAAATATTTTTCAGGGCAGGTCATGTCTATTCATAACCCTGTGACAAACCGGTCATTAGTAAAAGCTCTAAATCACAGGTATTAAGTAGTTTTACGCGGTTGTTTGGTGAAGCGAATGCTATCGAAATTTCAGCAAGCACGCAAAACTAAAATGCGAAAACCAAATAAATGAATATGCACAATTCTCTGACATGTATATTATAAGAAATAATAAAAAAACTGTTCAAACTAAGACAAAGTATAATCAATGTAAAAACACATTTTTCCACGTGGTTTTTGCACACGAATAATTTTATTTAAAAGGCTATCAAGAATTTACGTTTGATCGCATCTGTCTTTGCAACCCATTAAACCATACAACGCTTGCAACTACTAAATCTTACTTAACTTCCTTAGATTGCTCAAAACCCCTTCCTTCAGCATCAAAATCTTTATGCATTGTCCATATGATCCGAAAAGTTCATTAAACTTGCAAGCTGCTTCTCATATCACACAGACAAGCCACATTGAGGAACGATAGTCACGAACTTGGTGCAACGACTATATCATTTTTAATATTTAATTTCGAGCTTGATATTTGCATAGTTTTTTGTATAGCAAGCCAAAATTTTTAATTTATGGATGGATTTAATGTTTAGGAGTACCTTACTTACAACTGACCACCTAAATTGCTGTTTCTTATTTTTCTTTAATTCATAACTTCTATAATTCTACATCAAGAATGGTTGTGAATTTCAGGCATTTGTGCATTGACATTGAGCAATATATTTTACATTTGATTGTATATTCACTGTGTCACGGGAGTCTTGAAATCGAGCATGAACATTGAATAGACGGGGGCAGGACTAACGAGGCCGATGTTATTCTCAGTTGCACTTTAAATATTATATGATAATAGGTTTATCGTTCTCAAAATATCAGAAACAAAAGGAATAAGGATTTGTAAGGCTACTTTTTGTTTCTGGCAATGCAAAATTATGCATAGTAATATGTGTACTGTATAAATTGTGCTTGACGTAAATTTTAAAACTGATTAAACTTAAACACCGCTTGATGTCCATTACCTAAGGCCGAGGGAATTTCTTAATACCCTTTTTTACTTGATATGCATTTTTTATCTGATATATGCATAGTAAGAGGTTCACTTTCTCTAATCACATTTTGGATTGCGATTTATATGAGAACATGCGATTGTAAATTACCTCAAAGCAACTTTCATGGATTTTGGATTTTTTGCCGTTTATAAGATTTTTGAAAAATCTGAACGTGTCGAGATGAATGTTAAGCGTACTTTCAGATGTACATTTCAAATTCATAAATAAATCTTCCAAATTGCCGATTTTCTCAAACTTTGTTAGCCTAGTGAAAATCAAAATAAAAAATATGGCAATAACTGTTGACCATCCATACGCCCTAATGTTTTAGTTTATCAATGTGTACAAATATTCTCATTTAAATCATTTCAACTTTATTATGGTCAAATATGATGCAATGACGTTGTATGGTTCTCAAATCAGAGCTTATTTATTAATCATGATTAACTTGTGATACAGATATACAAGAAAACAATTTGCCACATTATACAGTATAAGTGTCAACAGCATCTTCCCTTGTTTCGACACCACCCACTGGGACAGCACTGATTTATCAGATTCAGTATCGCCAGAATCGTCAAGAGGAAAAAATGGCAATCCCACCGGCTTACAAGTTTGAACGTATCCCCGGGGGCATGGAAAGCGGGAAAATCCACCAATCCGTGGTACTATTTTTTAGACCGCCAACAATTATAAAAACCTATAAAAATATTTTGTGCATTGCCAATTATTTAATTTGACACTTACCGTTAGACACGACGAGCAAGAAAGACATTATTCCTACGCACGCAAATACCTGGTTGTCTGCCATGTTGATGGTTTTAAAAATCTTTAGATGACCGTATGAGCATGTGGTGCTATCAAGTATTCTAAGAGAACTGATTGCACCTTTTGGAATTTTATTAATGCTATTTCTCATTATTGGATGCGTGACAAAGACGCAATTTACACAACTAAAACAATTAACGACTTTAATGTCCACTTACGAGTTACGTTAACACGGTGACCAAATACTACTCTAAATGATTGAGTTCATTCTTAACTTGATTCGTATAATGCTGTGCAAAATGATGCATTTCAATGTTTCTGCAATCCATAACGAGTTTCTAAGGTTACATTCTCATGTGCAATAATATGGTATTTACGCAAGGTTTTGTATTTAATACACGCTTGAACTCTTTAGTAGAGATTTGACTTGACAAAGTCTTAACCTTCCTCGTAAGTAAATCAATTACAGTAGTTTAAGCACTAACTACCAAAATTAGGGTACATAATGTGTACTCTTGCGTAATACACCTGTGTGCTGAGATTAGTTGTTATAGTCAGTCTATCCATCACTGCCAAATCATTTTTTGGTTAACCCTTAACTAGTAAACCTGGGTATTAAACGTTTACTGGAAAGTGCAATGAGATGATCTAGCGAATTCAATCTTAAAAATCTTGGAATGCAATGGTAGGGTTCTCCACTTTGTTGCTATCGCCGGCATAACTTCTAAGCATTGTGGAATGACGCGCATACTTTTTTGTAATTTCGATATGTTCTAGTATTTGTCACTTTTTCGAATTTTTTTTTATCATCAATTACTTCGTAGACTAACAGTACCTTCTATGTCTTTTTCCGTTTATAAACTTCTAGATAGTGAAATTAGGTCTCAAAAGATTAGAGGATAGTTCCAAAATTAAGTTATATATTATGCATGAAAATATTTAAGTAATTAAATAATTGATATAGGGAATACCGATCAAACTAGTTTCGTCTTTACTTATGTGAAACTCATTTTCATGAAATAAAACCATCTTATTAGCTTGCCGAAGTATGAAGGTTATGTATTGCAGTCACTAGGTGATGTCTGTTTCCCGTCCCTCCGTCCGTCCGTCACGGGAACGAAAACCATGAAGAACTCAACGTAGAAAGCTGAAGCTCAGAACTTAGGAGCGGACATGGAAATTCTTACAAATGGCTCGGGAGCACGAAGTTTGCCATCCCTGGTCAACCTGAAAAATCCCTG
>JAQIXX010005774.1:0-13372 GCA_034700605.1 Willowsia nigromaculata
GTCAATACCCAATCCCTGGTCACGAAAAAAAACCTGGGAGCACCGCTCCCGTGCTCCGTAAGAATTTCCATGTCCGCTCATATGCATTTGTAATCTAAAAGCTTTGTCTACTATTAAAACTTTTGTGATAAGGTTTTTGCACAAATATGCTACAACTAGGTAATAGCATATTTGAATTTTTATTTTGTGTATACTTTTCTGGAATCTATTTGCCTACCTTGTTGAAAGAACACCTGACTTGAAGTCTTAAGTGCACAGAATAATAGAAAACTTCATCGCAATGATTTAAGGTAAATTGCCATAATTCTAAATCATGCATGTAAGTAATTGCGAAGAACAACATTTGTAATTACAACATTGAAAAATCAATACAAAATAAGTTTTTGACTGTTTAGCTTAAAGTGCAATGAGTGGCTACGTACACCAAATACATAATTAGAAATATCATCTAAATAACTTGTAGTAACATATTTCAGTAAATCTAAATCAGAGGCGCATTAGGTAATATCAGAGAAAAATGTTTTTTGATAAAAATAATGAAATACAATAAAATGAAGTTTTAAGTTATCAGTAAAGTCATGCTAGTTACATTTGTTAACTACCTAAACGTTAAAAATAATGCTTATAGTAAGTAACAAAACGTAATATTCGGCTCATAAACGTCCTCATTATTTCCACGATTTTTAGATAAACTTGTTTTGCTCAACAATAAATGCGATGTTTAATCTCCACGCAAAATATCACAAATGAGAACAAGGCTCCAAAAAAGTAGAATAAATATAAGCTGTATATTCCCTCCCGTTGTTGGTTTTTCTACAAGATTTGAAGAGCCTGAATCTTCCACAAATTTTCCAGAGTTGGTTACAAATCTATGCCACGAATCAAAAAGTCCGGATGCCTTTATTGATTGGTCTTTTAATAAAATTTGGATGGATGGCTCCGATAATCTTAAATGTCGTCGACATATTAAAGTATTCTTCAGCACCAACGTGTACATTTTGAAGTTCGTAAGAGCGTAAAGGTTTCATTTTGAATTCCTCGCAAATGTACCTTGGGAGAATAAGAGCCGTTTCATTGCACCCTTTCAACAAGTTTAAGTTAAATGATGTCTCTGCTTTCAAGTATGTCTTTCTAAATGTTCAAACGTCCACTTTTCATAATGGGTGTGCATACTTTGTTCTGGACAATCTTTTTGTATGATTTTTCTAGTATATTGTTTGGTAAGGAGTTACGACGTACCACTTCGTGTAACTTCAAAAGCACTTGATACTCTTTGACATTGTGCCTGTTAGAAGGTATACAAATCTGAAATCTCTAACTCTGCCTTTAATTTAAGCAATAATGATGTATTCCATAGAGACTTTTGATCTCCCTAATCATAATGTATGAGCCCAGATATATAACTCATTTATTAACTTCAATAAATAAGTTATCTCATTTTCCAAGTATCAACTGACACTCATTTTCTCCAAAACGGTTTATATTCAAAAGGTTTTATTCATAAATGGTATAATTTATTACTGACATAGCATACAATTAGGCTTGATAGTCAACACAAAGCAGAGATGATAAGAACAGGGAAAATGACAAGAAATGTGAATGAAAAATAGTAGGCGTAAAATTCATCACTCTACGATGAAATTCGCGGTGACGCACAAATTTAAAACAACATCCTTTTTGGAGCGTAATTAGATGCTTAGATAAGAAGAGTAATGCTGGGCTAGTTCCTTAAAACTAACATAGGTATTAGCTTTACTATTCCTTCTACCAAATGAAAATAATATTTCTGGTTTGAAGTAATTACATCATTTTTTTGCGATCACAGGGTTAGCTATAATTTTATTGGGAAAAAACAAGGCCATGAAAATATATACAAGTAAGATAATTGAATAATTTATTGGCTAGTTGCCGAGTTCCATAATGCATTTGCCCTAATTATATGGTTGCACCTAATCGTAAACGACTTAAAAATGTGCAAGGCACCTTAACTTAAGGCAATGTGCTACATTATTCTAGAGAATTAAATCTGTAAAATCGGATCCTCTATAACTTCCAAATCGACCCGAGTTTCAAAATTCTAAGAAAATACCCTTCTAGAGCATGTACATGCTGTTCTAACGTTCTTAGTTTCATGTCTGTGCGTTGAAGTTTTAGGACTTCAGTTAAATTCCGGCGGAACGTGTTTTTGACATTTGACACTATTTTATGAGAAACAGTTAACCTTTCAAATAATTCCGAAGGTGAAAATCTACATAGGTTTTATTATCTCTATTAGCTCATTTTATATGAATGATTTTCAAAACATTTGAATGAATTTCGAATGAAAATAATTTTACTCGGTTGCACATCTGTATGTATTAAAGTAGGAATACAATTCATGAAACGACAGAAAGCAAACTTATTTGTGATTATAAATGTGCATATAGTTATTTGTCTTATTTTATGTCCTCATTTGCCGTTTTTCAACCATATTTTCTCAGTTTCGTTGGGTATTTCCTCTTTCTCTGATAATTACAATAACGTTTAGTGCTTATTATGAGATTCTTATCGTTATAGCTTTACTACACTACTTTTTATAGTTTAAACTGCTCACATGTATTTAAATAGAAGTTTATAGCAAAAGATGAAACTTTCTTCCTTAACTGCTATAGCAATTGGTCGAGATATCTATATTATTCAAAGAACAATACTAAAAACCGCCCCAAAACTTTTGGACCGTAAATGGCATAGTATTCTATCAAAACAAAGCATTAGGCTATACTTTACCAGCCATACTAGGTATATTGATTTAGTCTAAAACCCCTAAGCTGGAAAATATATAACACTCAATTTACGTAAACACATAAGTCTTAGCCTTCAAAAATTATAGGTTCTTAGCGATCTGCTAGATAGAACACGAAGAATGTTCATCCCCATCGTAGTTCCACTCATTACTGTTAACATTCACTAACCAAAACCCTTTATACACTTTCAGCTTAATGGTTTATATTTGCATCAACTAATTTTTTTAAATATTTTAACTTGTATATATAATTAGATAATTAGCTTTCGAATCAAAACGTTTTGCAACAAAAAATGTTTACAGAAGCGGTCTCCTAGAGTAAGCAATTAAACATAACTAAATTTATTATACTCTGTCATCTTCAGTGCTGAATTATTAATTGAAGACTCAACTTTTCATTAAAACGAACCAAAGATTTTAAACTTTTATAATATATATTTAATTTTTAGCTGCTAATATTTATCGTGACGATCACACGGGAATCCCTTAGATTTATCGAAGGATTTTGTTAAATTTCCCATTGTTTTACATATTTATAATCGAATTTTCATAAACTTTTCACACAAATATTAAATGGATAATTCAAGTGGCTTTTAATTGTAATACTTAATCACAAGGTATAGTTTATTATTATTAAAACAGCTATTTTGTTTCTCCAAAACCACGTAAGAAATATATGTAATTAAATTAGTCTGTCTTTACAGTAATATAATGCTATTCCTATTAACAATTATCAAGTAGTGAAAAACATTGAACAAAAAAAGTATGCAATAGAATTAGTGATTAAAAGCCATTTGTAGTATCAACACTCGCCTGGTTTGCTATTGGGATTTTTCCCTATTACGAGAATATTTTGCCTCGAGACAAATCACAAAATAGGTAACCATTGTAGATCCAACCTGAAAAATAACAGTGCACTACATACATATTCCAAAACATAGTACGCCAGATATTAAGTGGTGTCGTATGGAACAATTCATTACAAAAATATTGTTACGACTTACATTCCATAAGGTAGAATACGTAATGATGATTTTGTTGCCACAACTTATCCCAATCTCACGGTTGCGAATTCTCGCTACTGCTGACTGCTTTTCCTTTTCTTCCATATCCGAAAAGCTATAAACCCTTTCGGTGGCTTCAGCCCAGTTTATGAGTGTACTCACCTACGATTTACAGTTGACGAATTTCATTAAACATTGGGTAAAAAATTAACTTACGACAGCGATATTTGGTAGAGATATAGGAAATATACCTTATTCCAAACATCAGCCGCAAGAATAAAGATGAGGCTCTCGAGAAAGTAATAGTACAATGATTCGATTCTGTATGCCACTGTTGTGATTGTGAGTACTTCATCCAACGATGTTGACATATAAAGTAGATACTCAGCCACGTGAAGGGCCAACATTAAACCAAACACCTCATTTACAAGCTGGCAAAGTGTGCAGATGCTGAGGTAAATTTTATACACTTCCGACCAGGACTTTTTATTTCTCGGCGCTTCAGTTGATTTGGGCTGGTCTCTTATACTGGACATACAAAGAGACAGTGGTTTGTCTGATGACCCTCGGTTAGCTTCAGTGAAGTTGTCATTAATTTCACTTTGAAGGGTTTGAGAGAAGCCTTTAGCAGCAGTCCAAACTGTGAGCATGGCCATCAGTAGTGACAAATATAAAAAGTAATCATGAATAACGAAGTGTATCATACCAATGGTGAATAAAACTGTCAAAAAGTAATCAAGAGAGGTAATCTCATCAGATTCTAAGATTTGATAGCTTTCTGTGACATTGTTGGTCATGAAGAAGCTAAATCGAGCTTGGGACACTAGTCCGCTATTCCAAACGGGACTGGTCCATGTAGATGAAGAATCTAGTAGATGGACTCCAGTGACACTTGTGATCGCAAGACAACTGGAAATTGTGCATAGCAAAACGACAACGCACCTTTTCTGAATCTAGAAACAAAACACAAAGAAAAATTACGACAAATGATATCAAAGTCAACAGTTACTGTAGTTTACCTTTTACTTACACTGTGAAATCTTTTTTAATACATCTTAAGATTTTGGGAACAAATGAGTATCATTTCGTCTCATTGAGCTGAGTGTTGCATTGTAGAGCTCTAACTTACCTTTTTTATAAACTTACATGTGATTACTCAAGACACTTGTATTATTTGGAATTGGAGGTAATTTTTTTTTACTCTTAAGTTCCCAAAGTCTTAAGGTATCTTATAAAAAGTTTACGAAGTGTACCTTTATATCGCCAACGGAAAATGATTTTCTTTCATTTTGAATGAAGTTTAAGATTCGCACGTATTGGGATGCATTGAGAAAAAATTTCTTCATGGTGATAACTTCAAGGCTGTATGCCAAAATCGCATGGATTATGCCAAAGTAAGTCGCTGCAGTGACGTCATTCTTAGATATGTTTTCAAAATATTGGAACAGTATTACCCGGCAACGGTAAATAATTACGAGTATTGTTAGTCCATTTACCAACACGCACAAAGTAAACTGGCAGACATTTCTTCTAGTTTCAAATGTTCCATTTGCAGTGCTACTGCGGCTAATTCGAAATGGACAACATAACGTGTAATATACAAAATTAAAATAAACAAGGAAGAAATTTGTTAAATTGACAGGTCTTGTTCCTTCTTTTGTTGTCTTTTTTTCTCTTGGTGATGGATTCATGATATAAATAATTTGAAAAGTATAGCGGACTATCTAAGCGATTGGACGGAGGGATAAAAAGAAGAAGTAAAGCAATAAATTTCATATGTTACGTAGGTGTCCCTTCATGAAATAGTCTGCTTATGTTGATGAGCTACAAGAATAATTGTCAGAGTTCACTTGAGGAATTTAACAAAATTGGGATCTGTAGCTCCTCGCATATATATCAGATAACCAACGTGGTAATCAGGTTTATACTTAATATACAGTTAAATAATTAAGAATGCTTCTTTTAAACCTTTTTGCTTCCCAAAAATGTATTTAACTATTAGAGAAAATAAATTTTAAAGGGGGTATTCACAAACGCATAGTAAAGCACACTGTGTTTTTACTTTTTGTTTGAGTGTTGTAGAATGAAACACTTTTTGGATAGATTTTCAAATGAAGTCACTTCTGAGCTGTGTAGCAAACGTATGATGAGACGTATTATAGTATGATATTGCAAATTGTAGATGAGTTTCCAATACAGTTTTTTTGATTAACCAACATGACATGCGACAACGCCCAGTCCATGCCAAAATGAAAGAATAAAGAATGTCAAAGTATTTGTAATGCAAATATTAGATATTTAAATTTGCTCTCATCATTACTTACCAAGCTGAGGAATATCTGATATAATATATGAAAATAAAATGATAAAGCATTGGATGAGAAACATAATTTCCCTAATATGTATTCAAAAATATACGATTGCACGTGAGAAAATTGATGATTTGTCATTACGTCGTTTCGGAAATACACATACATACATAGCTCAAGTTTTTTTCTTCCGCTTATAGCTTTCAACCATGCAAGTTTTCACCCAAAAGTGCAGTTTTGGAGATAAAAAATAGCTCACACGAAATATGAAGGAAGTGTCGTGTCATTAACAAAACAGATCTGGGGTCTGTCATTTTATCTTTGTTAATCTAATTAGCTTCATAGAAAAAAGTGTTCATCGTTATCAACTTTTCCGGTATATGTACGCATATATACTTTGTACTCGGACAGAACAATGTCATAGTTACTTTCCCTCCCACTTACACTTCACGCAGATAGGGCATAATATGCAGCTCATTGGGTCACAGAGCTTTCACCTTGCCATTGCTAAGTTTTCCGAATATTTAATTACTCTAAGCCAGCAGGATGATCAATTGAACTGTTGCTGGTTATCCATGAAAACTTGTTTGAATACTCTCAGTTAATTTTTACAAAGGTGTTTAAAAAGGCAGACCACGGCACTGACCTGAAAACAAAATTTTTTGTAAATTAAAATTTCCTAATTTGATTTTTGCATGATTTGCTTTTTTGAAATAGCAATTTACTGTTAAAATGATGGCTTACGCTCAAAAGAAAATTTTAAGTGTATTTTTGTCTTTTAATTTTAATCTTGCTTGAATTTAAACCGTTCATATTTGCACTATTTGTACATATTTGTCATATTAATTATATACAATAAATTATTGCAGAAATATTTTTCTTGTTGCTACAGTTCCTGCTTTTATTGGTTTTATTGTTTGCATTATGAAAGCAAAAATTAGAGTTTATCTGCATATTAAGTGATTTGCTTAGGACACATGTGTAACTAATTTTATTGAAAGATTAACAAGGTTAAAAATAGAAAGAAAATAGACACTACTCTGTAAAGCAAGTAATGTCGAAATACGCAAATATTGATTAATATTTTTAATATTTCAAGCAAGACATTGATGACTTGAAAAACTTATACATAGTAGTCATAGTACCAGTGTAGTTATCACACTAAATACAGTGAAGACCTTCATTAGAGGAGTAGTTTACGACATTGTAACTGATATCCTGATGGTAAGAATAAAATATGCAAAAGTATAATTTACTTCCTGAATTCAAAAGTAGTATTTTGCTTTAGCTTTTACCATTGATGACCATGTTATTTACAGAACAGTTGTAATTAATAAACCGAAAGTAAATTTGTCGTTCCCTTCAATTCAAGGTCCTTGCTTAAGTTTAAGTTTGTTCCGGCAAGACAAAGATTGTATATTTGTTCGTATAGCAGACACTACATTATGTTCATAAAGAAAACAAATTTTTCTCATCAGTTGAAATATTAAATACTTAAATACTAGACTTACGCACTCCTTTTAGAATTTAATCGATTTTTCAACAAAACATCCATCGTTGTTGTTACACTAAATAAAGCATTTTTAAAACAGCAGCTACTTAAAAAATCTCAATACTGCGATATCAAAAACTAAACACATATTCTAGAAAATGTCTTCAATTAAAGCATATCTAAAAGCTCATTCTACATTCCAAACACTTGTCCAACTCCCATACCAAGTCTCCAATTCTGAAGGTATCCCCTGTCTCATTGAAAACCCTCAATGTAATAAAGGCCCTCAAAAGATATTTCGTTTCTACGGACAGTATTCTTTGTTTGGTTTACTGGGCTTCTCAATATACCACTGGCTTTGGCTAGCATTCCATTGGAAGTCTTACACGAGCTTTAGCATTGACGAGGGAATAATGTACTCAATATTTGTAACAGCACTATTCATGTTCCACTTTAGTGGTACAACAATCATAGAAGAAAATGAGAAAATACGCTTTAGTATAAATCAAAGGATAAAATTATTTCCTCCAAAACAAGTGAACAATCTTTACAACCAAATTTCTCAACTTTTGATCATTTCAATGGTCGGAATTGGTGTTTTGGTTCCTTTGGGTGTACTTTTCATGCCATTTGCGATTCAATTTGATCCTCTACAGCTTTGTTTTGGATCCAGTCTATTAGGAAAACTAGAAGCAGGTGTGGGCTACTTTTTAACGCTAGTTTACTTTATGCCGACCCTTGTCTCGCTTGCTTCTTACAGCGTTGCAAATGTGGATTCACGGATAATATATAGTAGCGCAATTCTAAGCGACTGTCCAAATAATCCGGAAAACAATTACAAAAATTGTTTGAAAGAATTTTATTGCTCAATTGGAAAATTGAGGACACTTCATATATCCACATTATTGTATGAAGAAATTGTAATGTCGTTTTTTACCAAAGTATTATTTCTTGGGACATTATTGTCCAGCTGTACTGGATACGCAGCTCTTAAGATGTTTGATCATTTGAATATCATTACATATTCGATGATGCCTGTGACGACCGCTGTATTATTTGTGTTTTCCTTAGTATTGGATTACATGGAGGGAGTTTCTTGCAAAAATCAGAAGTATTTTGTATCGTTTTGGAAGCAACATCTTCAAAATCGGCTTGCAAAGAAGTACTTGAAAGCATGTAGGATATTTGGAGTGTGTATGGGACCTTATGGGATTGTAACGGCACAATTAGGAATACTCATGGTTGACGATATTATACGAAATATTGTTTCACTTTTGCTTATTTTTGAGGATTTATTTTAAGAAAGGCTAATGTGATAAAAAATCATGCTCATATTGTTATAAATTATTACAATATTATAACTTATAATATTACGCCTCCATTACTTAATAATGCAGAAAGACGCGCAAAAAATCCTTCTGCTAATTACGTTTGTACAATATAATTGAATAAACTAAATAATTGTTTAAATGTCTTTCATTAAAAAACATGCTATTGGGGGATTTCCATTGGAGTCGATACTTTCTGTGTGTATGGGCAATGTAGTTTATTAGTTTAAAACGCAAACTATTTTTTTTTCAAAAACATGCATGCAATTTGTAAATGCTCGTTGTCTTCTACTTGAGAATTAAATGTTTGTATCATTATGGCTAGAAAATGGAGTATATCAAAACATCAAATAAAAGCAATTTTTCTTATGAAACTGTATCTACAAAAAATATCGAATATATCTTTTGACATAAAAAGGAGTGAAAATGTCAAGTCTTTAAGTAATCATCTACATCTCTCCCCATACAGGTGTGGGGAAACGTTTACCGGAAACCAACTGAAAAGAATTTTCATATCAAACAGATTCCATATAACCACCACCACCACCACAAACAAAGACGATATATTCAATATTTGGCATACGTTGCCATGCTAACAAGCTGAGTCACTTTTGTATGCTCTATTCCGTTTTAAGCTTACGTCATTGCTGCTATTTTATTATTTACGAGAAAAAGAAAGCGGGAGAAACTCACAGAATGCTACCAGCCTTTATTGGTTACTGGATGCACGCGTTAAAGTAAGCAGGTGACAAAAATTGTGTAGTTTATAATATGCAGTGTAATTTCAAGAGTGTTATCGTTCTTTTTAGTATGAAATGAGTGATACTAAGAAATAAATATTTCAAAATGCCAGAAATTACTTTAAATTCTCTTTGTATCAAATTGAAGTACGAATTTCGGAACATAGTATTGCTCCATGAAGCACTAACCCACAATTTTGAAGAAGCCGAAGAAAATAATTATTTCAGTCCATTTCCTGGAGTTCTTTACAAACAGAAAAACAATGGACGTTTACACACCCTTGGGGCTAGAGTTTTTGAGCATTTGTGTGTGCAGCAAGCAGTTTATAAATTTACAAATCAAGAACTGACAAGTGTTACAGTTCCCCAAAATGAAAGTAAAGTTACCAAAGACCTCTGCTCACTTAAAGCAGAGTTTCAAATTCCTCAATATTTTGAAATTGTTGGAAAGAAATTGTCTTTAAACCAGTATATCAAGACAGCGGCAGAGTTCCAAGGGAAAACTGAAGCTTTGTATGAATCAGTCATCAAAGCGATATTTGGAGCGATTTTCATCGACTCTGGAGGATGTAACGGAAGACTTGGAAGTGAAACCAATCCGATAATGGAAACGCGCGATGTGTTTCTGCACTTGTGGGGTATCCCCAAATTTGACGAGAATGATAATCGCCAGCATTCAAAAGAAGTAATTGGATGTAGCCCACTTTCTCCAGAAAACCCAAAATCTCAAAGCTCATCGAAGAGACTGTCAATATCTGACTTGTACACATTGCTGACCTTTGATACCAAATTGAATTATAAATTTCATACAAAATGGGTTCTCCGACAAGCACTTACAACATATCTAGAGAATGAACCATTCTTAGAATTTTTTAAGGCTTTGGGAGAAAGCTGTTAGAAACTGACCATTTGTGAGTATTTGTACTGGTTTTACGTTAACGATGACAATCAGACACACTTTAATGAAGAGAACATTAATCTCTACTGTAAAAACCAATTTCAAGAGGCGATTGCAAATGCTCTCGATCTAAAGAATCGCTTGATGCCAAAGAAAGCTGAAGAAAAGTTGGAGGCTCATAACTTTCTAAAATCTCTTCTCGGAGGTATTTACTTGGACAGTGGGTGTTCCCTGGATAGCGTAAAGAAATCAATTGTCTATCTCTGCGAGAAATACAGACACCAAATCGCAAAAACTATGCAAAGACCGCTTCCACACTCCACAAAAACATGTGAGTAGCCAAAACTGAATCATTTCATTAATTTTGGAACTAATAGTAGGCGTGGTTTAAATATTTGTGCAATTTTTTGCAGATCGTGGAACATATTACCATACCATCGACAAGTACTCCTGCATTGTTGACCACGGACCACCTAAGCGCCAAGAAGCCTTTAAGATCAGGAATGCCAGCGAGTTCCTTAAGGTCATTGATTTTTGCGAATACGAAGTGAAAGCAAATCATGTGGACCAAATGGCAGTAGCGAGAAATGAGGAGGAGCTGGACTTCAAAAGGGTTTCTACCTGTTCGGAAGACAGATGCAATCAATTGGAATACGAAAGGCTTAGCCTTTATCACACTCTCGAGCGGATGCGTTCGGACTACATTTGTCCAAATGGTGACGTTGTGAAGACAGATCATACTTATGGTAAGTGTCTTTGCAAAAGCGACATGCTAACTGCAGATTGTTCTGAAGTCCCGGAAGTAACCCGACCGCTGAGATTGACTTCGGAATATGGACAAGTTTCTAAAGCAGAGGTTTCGGTAGCTCTCGAGATCGTTTATGTTTGGATGCTGATGTGGTATGCGGTGATTTATGAAAAAGTAATTTGGGCTTTGGGAATTGCTTGGAGAATTACAAACGATGTGATTTATGGGGGAGGTTTCTTAATGCTCTTTTATATGTTGCTGAAGAAAATGTATGAAGGGGCAACATGGGCTGTGTCTTGGATCACTAATGATCACGAGATAACTTTTCAAAACCTACCTGATGGGGTTGAAATGAAAAATATTTATCACTAAATATAATTTTCCAATATGATGGATTGGTTTTTAAGTTTTTGTAATTAGTTTTAATCTTAACGCATTCATAAAACAGGATACAAAAACTACTAAATAAGGAGAATACAAAATAAGATGAATACGTTGCCAGAATATTTAAAAATGCGCTTCCAATGAAGCCATTTATTATCTGAAGATTCACAAAGTCACTTTTGTCAAGCCAGCTTACGTTCAGAATGACTTTAGTCCAAATGATGTTAATGAGTATTATGTGTAATTATAAGTTATTATTAGTCTCATTGAATGAGTTTAGAAATTAATTTTTGAGTATTTATAAACCTATGATTGTAATATTTATTGCGGACAATTGAATATAAACTTACTGTTATGAAATTATATTGGATAGTATTTATGAAGTGTAGCACCTTTGTAAATAAAAGCTCACAATTGAATAAACTCTTATAATACCTATATTTAAAAAAATAAATGATGTCAGGGATTTTCATCCTGTTGTCGTTGCTGCTTAAAATAGAGTTAAATATTGAACTCATCATCTAATTTCTTCTATACACGTCTCCACATCTGCATATACATACGTCAGTATGAAAAGTATAGAAGTTTATATGATTTAAATACCTGCGTATCAAAACTTTTGATTCAAACGTATTACGTGTGTTAGTAAGCTTAAAGAAGTAAGTAGTCAAACTACTTATCATTATCGATTGCGACGAGACACAGATAAAAATGGAAAGCGTTCTAGTTTCATACATGCAATCAACGCAACACACAAAGACAATATTTGGCATCCGTTGTAATGCTAACAATGTGAGGTGTTGTATGCACTATTTCATTTTTAAGCTGATCTTATAGCTGATGTTTCGGTACTAGGGAGAAAACCGGAGAAATTCATTCAATGAAAGTAAAAAGCACATAATTGGTAACGTGTTACATGCGTAAAATAAGGAAGTATTGAGTGCATTTGAATTGTTGGAGTAAGTTAACGGGAAAATGAGTGATTATTACATAATATTTCAAAATGTCAGACGTTACTTTAAGTTCCCTTTATGTTAAATTGAAATATGAATTCATAAAGCTTATTTTGCTCCATGCAGCACTAACTCATAATTTTGAAGAAACCAAAGAATATAATTATTTCAGGCCATTCCTTAGTGTGCCCTATAAACAAAAGAAACTATGGGCGTTTGCACACTTTTGGGGCTAGAGTTTTGAAGCATCTATGTATGGAACAAGCAGTGGATAAATTTGCAAATCAAAAACTCACAAATATTAAAGCACCAGTGTTTTTGCACTTATGGAGTGCCCTCCAAATTCCAAATTTGATGAGAATCAAACTCAAGAGTTTTAGAAATACTCAATTGCATGCATCCCATTCTCTCCATAAAAGTCAAAATTTTGAAACTTACAGAAAGAAATTGTCAATTTTTGACTGGTCCAGAGTGGTGGCTTATGATAACAAGTTGAATTATAAGTTTCAATAAATCAGGTAAACTGATAAAAAAAGTGCCAGTGTGAGTAATTGATCAAATTTGACGTCCCGGCTTTGCCGGGAATAAAAATTGTCCTATTTGAACACATTAGACGCCGATATTTGTATAATTTTTGAACATATTCGTCCTTATCCACCAGAGGACGTCCTATATAAAAATTAAATATACGAAAATGTTCTATTCATCAATAGCTTTCGAATGAGTACACACAT